>JARYGA010016975.1:0-50856 GCA_030545235.1 Helianthus tuberosus | reverse complement strand
GTCAAGTTGATATACTTTAAAATCTTTCCATGACGCAAAGGCTAAAAAAATCCGAATTGCCTCAAGTCTGGCAACCGGTGCGTAAACTTCATCATAATCTATTCCTTCCTGTTGACTGAAACCTTGAACCACAAGTCGCGCTTTATTTCTCACCACGACACCTCTGTCATCACGCTTACATTTAAAAACCCATTTCGTCTTGATTAGCTTTTGATTCTTAGGCAGATCGACAAGTCTCCAGACGCCCAATTTTTCGAACTGTTGCAGCTCCTCCTGCATTGCATTCACCCAGCTATCCTCAGTCAATGCCTCTTTGTAGGTTCTGGGCTCTATCTGTGAAATAAAACATTTTAATGAGACTTCTTTCTGCATATCAGCAATAGATGAATAGAAACATGTAAGAGCTCGGTCTATTTGATGTCGGGTTTTGACACCACTTTGTAGGTCGACAATAATCTGTTCTGAGGGATGATAAGACAACGTCCGTGGCATAGCATTGTCAAGCACATTTACTTCCGATTCCAAGCTCGATATGTCAAGATCAACGGTTTGATCCTCAGCTTCCGTTGGATCCTCGTCAAAAGTCGGAGCGGGTTCCGCTTCTGAGTCGTCAGATTCGTCAAACGATGGAGCTGGTTCCTCTGGTGGTTCATGAGCTGTTCCACTCGGTCCTGCTTCATCATCGTGAGTACCCACGGTGGGTTGAGAAACTTCTAGCGGTCTAGTCATTTGCTCCTGTGACATATTTTGCTGATACAGGTACATAAGAGCTAGTTCCTCATCACTCGGCTCGACCGGCAGATGAAACGACTCCCAGAGCTTATCATAGTCAAACAGGAATCTTTGTCCGGGAAGTTGTGATGATGGAGTGTGCTTCTGACAATCCACGTGTTGGACTTGAATCACCTTACCCAGACATGGTACGAACACCCTCTTGAGTGGACTAGCGTAACCTACAAAGAAACCCTCATTAGATTTAGCGCCAAATTTACCGTTTTCATCAATAAAAGTACAAGGAGACCCGAATGGCTCCAAAAACTCAAGATTCGTCTTATAACGGTGCAACAGCTCAAAGCAAGTCTTTTTATACTTCTTGACAGTGAGAACTCTATTCAATGTGTAACAAGCTGCTGATACTGCTTCACTCCAGAAAAAGATTGGTAGCTTGGAATCGGCTAACATTGTACGGGCTGTTTCTATCAGGGTCCGATTCTTTCGTTCAGCTACACCGTTTTGCTGTGGTGTGTACGGTGCACTAAATTCATGAAGAATTCCCTTCTCGTTACAGAACTCGTACATCTTGTTGTTCTTGAATTCTGTTCCGTTGTCGCTCCGAATCCTCCGGATTGGCAGTTTATACACAGTTTCCATTTTCTTGAACAACACCATCAAAGACTCAAAAGTTTGATCTTTTCGTTCCAAGCACACTACCCAAGAAAATCTCGTAAAGTCATCAGTCACCACCAAGCAATATAAGTCTCCGCTGATGCTCTTTACGTTGACAGGCCTGAAGAGATCCATGTGCAATCTCTCAAGGGGTAACCTAATTGTATTCATCATCTTCAATGGGTGTGACTTCCGAATCTGCTTTCATTTCTTACATGCTACACAATCATCATTTAAGTGAAAATTCTTCAGATTAACACCATCAACCAAATCATTGTGTACTAAAAAATTCATTTTGCGAACATGAATGTGGCCCATCTTACGATGCCACATAATCGAATCCTTTTCTGTCGCTTTAGTTTTAGACACAAAACACTGTTTCTGATGAGATGTTGGCATTGCGACGTTCATATCTAGATAATAAAGATCATTCTCCCGCGGAGCACGCAACAGCACCATCTCATCAGGGATTTTAAACCCTGGTTTCAACACAACACATTCAGTTTTAGTAAAGTGTACACTAAACGCTTTATCACAGATTTTTGAAATACTAAGTAAATTGTTTGTTAACTCTACTATGTAGTTCACTTGGTCGAACGAAATTACGCCATTTGACAGCGTTCCTTGACCAACGATCCTTCCACCTTGGTTCCCGGCAAATCCAACATAGCTTCCGTTTATGGATTTGACATCATATAGCAAAGCAAGCGTTCCAGTCATATGCCTTGAAGCGCCACTATCCATAATCCACTTTGACAGTATAGACTTGGGCAGCCCCTGCAAATATCATAGCGAATTTATTCAAACAATGAACTCCATGACTTCTTAACTGCTGAAACACTCCCAAACATTACATCACACTTCTCATCAGTCTTAGGAAAATTAAACGTCACATTCGGAACATCAGTTTTTACTTTTGATTTTACTTCATTTGTGAGTGGAGGAAATTCTGCAAGAAACTTATCAAGTTCAAATTCAAATTCATGATTATCATTAGCAACCACTTTTGATTCATAAAATTCTTTTACCCCTTTGACTTTTCTGTCAACCATTTTTCCAAAAATATTTAGAACATTGGGATTAAAGACTTTTGAATCAAACTTTAACTCATTCTCCATTTTCTTCACCTCAACTGATTGTTTTGGTTTAACTACCCATGATTGAGTTTCGAAAATTTTTGTCTTCGGATAAATCTTTGAAGTCTTTTGTGACGTTGAAGATTCGCCAATTTCGAATGTCGATTTCGGATTATCTTCCGACTTCAATGATTCACCTCTTTTCAAGATGCGGATTGGTGAAACCATTTGTTTTTTACCCTTTTTTTCAACTGATGACTTAGGTCGAGGTTTTTGAACAACAGGTTTAATGACAGGTTTTTCGAAAACTTTCTTGCATTGTTTAGCCATGTGCCCGATTTCATTGCAGCGATAACAAACTCTTTTGTCATACTCGACAAAAGTTGACTTGAATGACTCTACTTTCAGTTTCTTAGCCGCATTGAAATCGTCAACAGCTTTTTGACTAAAAATATATTCCTTCTCATCATCCACACTTGGTCCAACAACAAAAACATCATTCATTTTATCTTTTGGCTTGACAACCTTCTTAGCCATCTTTTTCTCAAAACCAATTCCTTTGTTTTTAAAGTTGTTACCATTTTTCTTGTTACCATTTCCTTCCCACTCCTTTTTCCCCGAGTTGTTGAAACGTGTTGTAACAAATGACTTTTTAGGTTTCGAAAAGAATTCTTTGTTGTTTACCACATTAATGTCCATTTCAACCAATTTGTAAACTTTCTCGACATTTTCAATCTTAACGTTCTGAAGCGGATACTCGAAATCAGAATAAAGTTTGTCAGTTCCAATCATCGTGTAAACCACCATAATCGGATCATCATTCATACTCTTGTCTGATTTCGGTATGAAACGATCTAAAAAATTATCCTCGTCTTCAGAAGCAGTAACAGACTTCTCAGAATGAGATTTCATAACTTCAACCTCAGAGTTATCACTCTCTTCATCTAACACCTGATCGACAACAGTCTTGATGACCTGTGACTCGTTGTCTGTGTCGGATGCAGAGAATGTAACATCAATGCTCTCAGGCAATTCACCCCATCTGGATACTTTTGAGTATAATGATTCCACATTGGGGGTGGAACACTGTTAAAGACCGGTGCAGCATTGGGCAGTTGTGGAACAATTTGTTCAAGAACATAGGACGATGCAACATAGCTCATCAATTTCTTATCAATTCGCTCATTTTCAATTTTAGTCAATTCTAATTCTTTCTTTAATGATGCTATTGTGTCAATATGAAAATTAACTTCCACTTGTTTATCAAAAAGTGTTGCTTTTGCTAGTTTTGTGGCTTTATCATTTTCGACACTTTCTTCTTTAATCATTTTAACTGATCTGGCTAGTGTATCATATGCTTCTTTGACTTGTCCTAGATCAAATTTTAACATGTCAGCATGTTCTTTCAATTCCTGAAACTTAGTGTCTTTTTCAAGACACTCCATGCACGGTTGTAAACACTTTTGGCATGGTGTTTCAGATATTGAATTCACTTTCTCAACAATTTCTGCTTCATGAGCAATTTTCACTTCCTGTTTACCGACATTTTTGAACTCTCACTCAGACACTTTCTCAGGTTTGACCTCCTCAATTCCTGACTCCTGATCCGACTCCTTTTGAACTGACTCGATACCGACAGACTCGGACTTCACAAGTTCTGTGTCTACCTCTTTCAGTTTCGCCATGAGAGCCTTGTCAGCAATTTCTTTCAAAGTGTCTTCGGTCATTTCCTTTGTCACATCGATCATTTCTTCAACAGATTCTTTCTTCTCTTCAAACCTTGGGCATGATCCGGTCCTTGGTTCTTCAAAGTAACCTGCAAAAGATTCAGAAATGTTAGGAGGCAATACAGATTTCATTAAACTTCCCAAAACCTCCTGCTCAGACTGATAATAATACACTTCAGCAGCTATTTCTTCAAAATTGTCCGCCTTTTCAGCAGAAACCTCTTCAACAACTACAGAAACATCTTCAGTAACTGTTTCCAGTTCAGACATCATCTCAGAAATTTCAACAACTTCAGCCATCATTGCCTGTCCATCGCTACCGGGAATATATTTATCCCAGCTGAAACCTGCAGCTACCTTCTCATCGTCTTGATTCACTATTAGCGCTTTTTCCGGTTTATTTTCAATTTGTGGCATTTGAACAGTTGGCTGTTGATTTGGTCGGTGATAAATCGCTTGCCTGTAGTAGTCGTTGGTGAATGGGTTTTGATGATTGTTTACTTCACGGTTGGGACATTCTCGTTTGAAGTGACCACGTTCTTTACATTTAAAACAATTAACTTTCGACTTATCGAACCCTAACTTCTGATCAGGACCTGAGAGACTGTTTCTGCCTGTGATCTCCATAAAACGTTGTGCTCGTCTAACCAAACTTGCCATGCCCCATTTTATATCAATCAACTCAAGCTCTTCCGGGTCGATCTGATCGTAATCCTCTTTTGTCATATTGGGATTACCAATCCTACCCGCCACTAAACCTTCATAAGCCTCTAGAACGGAAGCAAGTACCGCAATGTGTTGTTTCGCGGTTGTTTCAGTAATTTCATTTCCATTCTTAATATTCACCGCGATGTTGCACTGCACCCCAGAAACATAAGCCTGATTATTGGAACTTGTAGAGCTTTGAGGTGAAGGCTGCTCTTGAGCTTTGAAGTTTGGATCATAGTTTATAAATGGTGAGGACTTGTTTGATTGTGGAGTGTTTGTAAAACCACTCGAATTTGTATCAGCACTAAAACCTGTCTGTATCTTTGGACTTTGATTTGTTGCTACAGGAGTGCTTCCTTTGTAATAGAGAGATATGTCTTGCTGCACATTTACTGAATTCATCTTTTTGATCTTCAACAACTCTAACTCATGAGCTTCAATCTTTTCTATGAATCCACTAAGATTCAGATTCGCAAAATCTGAATTATTTTTCAACATCATCAGATAAGTGCCCCACTCTTCATAAGGTAATGCATCGGACAACTTATCAATCAATTCTTCATCATTCTTTACAATTTCTAATCTCTTCATCTCAAGTACTAAATGGAAATATCTATCGATCAGTTGCTTAGTTGTTTCACCCTTCATGCCGGTAAAAATATCAAACTCCTTCTTTAATAAAGCCTTCTTATTCTTGATCATCGACACGCTACCTTGAAACTTCACTCTCAATGCATTCCACATAGATTGAGCATTGTCTTCATGTTGTAATAACACTAAAATCTCCTCTTTGATAGCCTGCTGAAGAATACTAATCATCTTTTTCTCGGCTTTGAAATCAATCTGTTCTGACTCTGTCAGACTTCCAATAATCTTTGGATAACCTCTCCCATCAACCGGTGGAACATACTTCGCTTCTATCTTCATCCAACATTCAAAGTGGTTAGCCTGGACCCAGTTCTTAAATCTCCCTGACCATCCTGAGTATTCATATATGTTCATAAGCTTGGGAGGCTTTTGCATCGTTCCCAATTCATTCTCCATGTTGACGTTTTGCATAAGACTACCCGATGTTTGTCCTGCTACCATACCACTGCCCGCAAAGAAGTTGTAAAAATCTTGGTTTTCCATTTTAGTGACAAATTTCCAAAAATGTTTAACTTTTTGATTAACAGGTTGTTTTTATCAAAAACTTTTAACACAGACTGAGTTTCCAACACTCGATCACGTACGAAATGGACTAAACGCTCAAAACATGACTTTTACACTAAAACAGGTCTTATAAGCGAAATCAGACTATATGTGTAACAATGAGCGAAATCCCTAATGTTCATAAAAGCGAAACTAGATAATGACCTAATAAGCGAAATCACTTTTGTTCGGATGAGCGAAATTAAGAAGTGACCAAATGAGCGAAACCAGATTATGATCTATGAGCGAAATCAACTTTTGTCACAAGAGCGAAACCACATAATGGACTTATGAGCGAAATCACTAAATGGACTTATAAGCGAAACCACTAAATGGACTTATAAGCGAAACCACTAAATGGACTTATGAGCGAAACCCTATAAGCGAAACTCCTCAAAGGACCTTATGAGCGAAACCCTATGAGCGAAACCCCTTAAGATACCATATAAGTGGAACCTATTCACGATCCATTTTAGATCACTTTTAAGCTGATTTTAGATCTGAAAATCTCAAGGGTTTGTTATTAACCAGTTTTACACTATATGTCCAAATCTCAGTCCATTTTGTCCGTCGGAAAGGTCTGAAACTCAAAAAGTGCTTGAAAAAGGCTTTGATTTGGGTCAACTAGCTCACAACTGGCTCTGATACCAATTGTAGGACCGTTATTGACAGTCGTGTGAGTCAATCAGAGCTAGCAACTACCGAAAATGCAGCGGAAATACAAAAACGGCATGAATCAAAGCAGAAATGGAGTAGAGACAGAAGTAGATCACTTTAAACTGGTTTTCTCATTAATCTTCCAAGAAATACACGAGCAGCAGTTCGGCTACACTGGAGACATGAACGTACATAATGAGAAAACAACTTGACTATATATAGGGATGAGGGTTTCGCTTATATGACCATGTTCATATGAGCGAAATCAGCTTCTTGGGATTTCGCTCATATGTCACATGTCCATATAAGCGAAATCAGAACATTAAAATCCCAAATTTTCATATTCAACCCCTATACAATACATAATCAACACATCTAGACCCTATACAATAAACAACTAAGACTAAGACGTAGGCTTTAGACATTCGTGCACCAACAAGAAGGTAGATTTTTTGTTTACTCAATTACAAGCTGCAGCAGATCAGATACATAGGCATTTAGAGTTTATGTCTTCAACTCGAAGCACTGTGATTACGCAACAGTTGGAGATTAACACGTTGAAGACAACTGTTGAAAGGCAACAAGCCGATATCACGCAACTGCGAGCTGAAAATGAACGACTGAAAGCTGCAGATGCTGAACGAGCAGCGCAATTGTTACAGATGCGGGCAGCTGACAATGCTCGTAGTATTGAAATGAATAGGTTGAAAGAACAAAGTGCTTCTATACAGGGATCGGCTAATAAACAGGTTGATAGGCATGATGATATGAAAAAATGGTACGACAGGAGGAATACCACACTGGTGGATGGTTTCAATTCCATTAAGAATGCCTTTGAGTTGAGCAGAAAGAGGGTTAACATATTATGGTCAAATAGATGCAAGGAACAAGAGATTCAACGCAATCGTGATCATGATAGTGAAGACCCAGGAAACCCTGATACATCAGCCTCCTCTGAACAACAAAGAGCATCTGCTTCAACTCAGATTATGGTTTACAAACCTCTGCAGATCGTGACCACTCCAGGCACCTCAAATGGGTCTAAAGAAGATTGGAGAAGCTGGATAATGGTCGTATTGGTGAAAGCTCTACAGCTGGTGAGAATGTGGTGTTAAGCTCAGCTGATATTGCTTTACAGGTGTGTCCTCCTGTTTCTGATAAAGATTTTAAAGAAGGAGAGTTCGTGTCTGAACTCTCGGATGAACAGATTTTGGTTTTAAAAGAAATGAAAGTAGTTGATAACGCTACTATTAATGAGATTCCTAGTGAACCTGAAGTAGCCAACTTAGATGGTCTTGATGAGATAGTGTTTGAAGGCGATGCGGAAAAGTCTAAATACGTGCGAGAAGACGGTACAGAGTTTAATCCATTTGATGAAGATTGGTTAAATGATAACTTGGATGAGATCGACGACAAGTTGAAGAATCGTGATTCATCAGATGTTCCAACTGATTCTTTTGAAGAATGGAGAAAGAAGTTTCTGTCAAAGACTGCAAAGCCAGCTCCTTCTGTCGTTCAAGTTGATTATATGAAGTACGAAAAAGTTCGTCCTCATGGAAGAATCCTAAGCTGGATGTTTGTAAAAGACATTCATTGTGTGGCTGTGAAGCGCGAGCATGGAATTCAGTACTTCAAATCGCTTCTTAGCATTCTTACATTACCGTTTTATGACGTGGCAGCGTTAGCAAAGCTGGAGTTAATAAACCGATCAAATTACGAAGGCGCTAAGTTATTCGCTCGCAAGCTGAAGATTAAACAAAGGAAAGGTTGGAAAGACGAGTTGTACAAGCCGCAGTTTCTGATGCATGAACAAATCAAGTATACATTGGATCTAGCAACCAACACTGCACGTTACAGGCTAGTGTACAAGCCCGTGAAGGTTCTGGATAGGATTCCGCTCATGCCAATGAAACAAGACATCTTGGGAACATGGCTCTATGGTGTTACGAATCGGATACACATGAAACAGTCATCGTGTTCAGAAATGATGAAGAAAACTTCCGCATCCTCGATCCGATGTGGATCGTCAACATGTCTGCTGCTAACATCGACAAGCTATTTCGTCACGACATATTCTATGAAGACAAGGACTGTCACACCCCAACCGATGGCAGAAACATCGAGATGAGACGAAGTGTGTATAGATTGCTAGAGACTTCATAACACTATGTGACAATATTTAAATAAATTCAAATTTCATTGCAAGTGCTAAATTGTCATACAATATTCAAAACAAAATACAACATTGTTTCAACAAATAACATAACATTAAAAGATAAACGATTTATAGGTGTGTATCTAGTCCACCCTATTCTTGTTTCATCTTTCATCATACTTCAACAATTTAACCTGCAACATGTATTAAAATAGAGTTTCAATGCAAAAGCAAAGGCGAGTATACAAGTTTGTTTACATAGCATAATAGAATAAAAACTCAAATCCAACATGATTCATAATATGTGATTACTAGTATGCAATTTTGGCGTACAATATGATCAAACCCGAGAATACAACGGATAAAAATAGCCTAATCCCAAAAGTTTAGCGGGGTGGTAATGTTTAACTTAACAATACCCAAAAGTATAACGGGCGGGGCGTTAATCCTATAGCGCTATAATTGTTAAGGTGGGCGAGCAAAGTTAATGAGCATATAACGTTCCAAATCGTTCACATAGCATACGAGAATAACAAGTAAGTCACATTAGTTTCATGCTTGATCAAGGATTGAGTATGTTTAATTTAGTTTAAAAGTTGTTTGCATAGTTATACATGTTGCATCCCAAAGTGTAAAGGGGAAAAAGGGATCGAGTATACTCACATAATTGCTAAGTCTTCCGATTATCCAAGTATGACGAGTTGATTAGATTATGAGATTGGAACACCGAGGTCACCCTATATGGGCAAACGATGGTGCATGAGTAAATAGAATTTCGACGGAAGATTTGAAGTGGAATATAAAGTCTATCTAGTTGATATATACGTATATATATATATATATATATATTACATGGTTTAAGTAAAATTTCTAAATTAAATCCCTTGGGATTATTATAGAAGTGTAATCAAAATAAATATACATTTATTTTTAATAAAAAAAAATACTTAAATCCGATAAGTTTCGTTTCATAATTTAACACGTTTCGTTTTACGGATTTTCACGAAAAATGAGCAGAGTTTCCTCTATTTTCGGACGATCCCGACAACTCAAGTTGTCGATTTATTTATCAAAATTCAACAATCAGCGAAACAGTATATATTTCTACGAGTTACATAACGAAAATATGTGTATTTATACAAATCTCAAGGACACGTTAAATGAACATGTTCAAGTGACTAGTGTTTTATGATTAAACCGTAATTAAAATATAACAATAATAATAAAATTCAAGTCAAATGCTATAATATATTTAGATGTCAAGTGTAACGGTTCGAGTTTGTTTAGTATGTAAAAAGAACATAGAAACAGAATACTAAAAAGAAAAATAATAATAATAATATTGTCGTAAATGTTATACCGTATCTCGCGAGTAACTCGTGCGGACCAGTTGACTGGTTTGACCGAACCGAAAACCGCTGTTGATCATGTTTGACCAGATTGACCAGTTTGACCCGAACTTTGACTGAATCTAGAACGAACCGTGACCCGAGCCGTCATCTAAATCAATGAAATATGACCCGAACGATGAAGACAATCAAGTTAACCAAAACAAACTGAAACAAAACTCGAATCAAAACTGACCTGAGCTGACCCGGTTTGTTGACCCGAAAACATCGAACAGAACCTTAGATCTGAACCTTATCCGAACCGTAGCAAAACAGAACTGAAGGATCCGAGCTGAATCACCACCACGTCGCCTGAGATGTCGGCGCCGGTAACCTGAACCGACCCGAACCCAAACTGAATCTCACACCGGAATCCAAACCCGAGGCTCGAGACCGCACCCAAAATCGTCGTTGCCGGAGCAGCCGCCGCCTTCCGATCTCTCTTTCCGCGTCTCTTTCTCTCTCGTTCTCTCTCTGCTTCCGTCTTGCCGCCGTGTGCCACTGTACGCCACCACCAGACGGTGGTGGCCGTCCGTTAATTGAGGGAGGAGGTGAGGTTGTGGTGGTGTGGTGTTTGATGGGACACGAACAGTCGACCGCCGCCGGATCCATTCCGGTCGCCGGACTGAAACAGAGGGAGGGAAGTGGTAGGTGAGGCAGATGTGATTATGTGCTATGAAGGAGATGAAGTCTGAGTTCTGCATTTGTATGTATGAGTTGTGTGTTGGCAGAGTAAACAAGGAGTACAGGGAACGTTGTTATGAGCGGCTAGGGTTAGGGCAAGACCATTTCCTTTAGTTTTTAACTGATTTAATAGTTTCAAAAATTGCATAATCAGTCCCTATGGTTTAATTAATCCATGACTATGCTATAATTCAAAGAACTAACTTTATAATTAAACTAACTAGGTTAGTTTACTATCTTTAATATCTAACGAGACTAACTAGATTATTATAAAATTAAACCCTTTTTTTTTCTTTTCTTTTTTGTTTTTTTTAAGTAATATTAATTAATGAAATTAATTAAATAAAATAGGATAGATAAATAACCATATTCATGAACGAATTAAATTAAAGATAAAGATTTTCGACGATTATAACGAATCGACGAATTACAAGGATACAAAGTTCCCAAAAATAGGAACATGAACAGCGGTTTCTAAATATGGAAAGTTATGAAAACGCGGAGCGTTACAGTCTCCCCTCCTTTAGGAAATTTCGTCCCGAAATTTATTCAAGAGGAAGACTCGAAAGGGGTTTTGGCAAACCGAAGAGGATTGTTTAAAATTGAGGCTTTGGAGTTTGTGACAACAGAGAATAATTGAGGTATAAGGGTGTACGATTGATCTAATAAGCGATTATGAGTATAAGAATAGCATAAGTATCGGATAGACGAAAGTAGCGAGCTAAGAATGAAGTCTCGTCGGGGATAATCGGATATAATGCGTTTGTGAGTTGTTTTAAAGTTTGAATTAGGTCCAAAAGGTCTGCAAAACACTGAATTTCTCACGGCACGTTTTACGAAAGTTTGGTAACATGGTGAGAACACTTATATATAGGAAGTACCAATGGCGTATCCACCATGTTTTGACCACGTTACGTCCGTTTCGTATTCGGTGTCATGTTATGTCCCGTGTCTTATCATACACAACAGTACACTCTAGGATTTCTCATACGCCCATCACTATAATCTCGTGTGCACCCGCGATTATATTGATCGTCGCATGATCCGCATAGCTTGTACTAGTTGCGTATGAATTAAGGTATGCATAAATTCTGAAAATAAGATTGCGCGTGTGAATAGAAATGTAACATATAAGTATGTTTGCATTCCAAATAGTATAAAACCAACGTAAGCGAATCCCTCGGGTTTCGCTAGCGTGTAGGTGCGAAAGTATAAATTTTGAGTATGAATAACGCATGAGCATAGTATAAGTTTAAGTATAAACACGCACATGAGCATAAACACAAAACGCATGTCAGGAGTATGAGTAAAAGTATAAGCATAACGTGTATGAAAAATGAGTATAAATGTGAGTACAAATTCGAGCACAAATGAATGAACGTGAGCATAAACATAAATCGTATAAATGAGAGTATGAATACGAGTATAAGTACGAGTATAAACATAAGATGCATGAGAATGGATGTAAATGTGAAAATTAAGTGTAAAACATGAATGTTTAAGTACGAATGGAATGTATGAGTATGTGTATGAGTGTAAACATGATTGTATAAGTGTGAATCAAACGTATGAGTGTGAATATAAGTTTAAGCATAATTATATAGGTATGAGTATAAGTAGGATGCATGAGTATAAACATGAATACGAATATTAGTGTAAACGTAAACGTATAAATGTGAATGTAAGTATAATTGTATTAATATGAATATAAACTTGGATATAAGTATAATGTAAGTGTATAATTCGTGAACATGAGTATGGTCATAAAATGTATGAATGTGAATATAAATTTGAATATAAGTGTAACGTAAATGTAAATATGAGTACAACGTAAAATGTATGAATATGAATGTAGTTTAAACATGAATGTAAGTATAACGTAAATGTATAATTGTGAGTGTAAGTATAAACGTAAAACGTATGAATTTTGAATCATGAGTATAACATAAATGTGTACGTGTGAACATAAGTGACGGCAAAGAAATGTATGAGTATGGATGCAGGAAATAATGATTTTGTTTATAGTATAATTCGAAATACACGAGTTTATGCGCGTAAAAGATGAAAAGTTTTGAATATGAAAGAAAAAGGGAACGAGTGACACGCGTGAGATTGTTGTGGGATATTGACTAAAACGTGTAAAATGATATGCCTGTATAGTTGTTTACACAAAACGTGAAGTTATATAGATTGAGTTGTCATGAAATGTAGAATCTAGTTTGTGAACGTAAGGGAGTTTAAAACAGCTATTGGTTACGTGAAACGCACTTTGTAAAAAGAATGGAAATGATACTACGGTTTTTAAAAAAAAAATTACATAAGTTGAAATTTTGTTGGTCCTTATGAAGTTTTCCTTGCCCACGTGTTTTGAATTTAATTGGCGTATCGAGTGAGGTTTTGAAAAATTCTAGGGATTAACAAGTTCGCATCGTTTTATGTAACCTTGTATTAGAAAATTTCAAAGTTTCCAGATTCTTGTGAAAAAGTTGATCCTTAAAAAAAAGAATTTGGTATATGAACTTAGTGATCGTGAAAGGTGTCCTTAATAAAATGTTCTTGTTGATCTTGAAAAAGAGTTTTGATAAGCGATCGGATAATATTTGTAATATTTTGTATGAAGAGTTGGTTTGATTATCAATTGAAAAATAACAATCTTTGGTATAATGATGCAAAATGAGTGTGTTTTAGTAATTACGTGGAATACGAAATTTTGTGGGCAATGGATTTATTAGACCGACTAAGTTGGTGAGTAGCATTTCGTAAAGTTTTGAATGTCGAGAAATAAGCGTTTACGGAAGGATTACAAATTTTGTGTGTGTGAGCTATATGAAAACAGATTGTAAGATAAGAAGTTCGTTTATGTAATCAATGCATTTTGATATAATTAGAGATTTGACTAATGATAAACGATTTAGATATAAACATGACCGTGTTTACATAATATAGTTTATTAAAAGAAAGTATTGGTAACGATCACCTAGGTAAGGGAATCACCCCTAATTCATTGGTGAGATCGTTGTAAGATGAGAAAAGAAGCGGAGTTGATCGTCAAGGTAAGGAAATCACTCCTATCTTGATGATATGTCTCCACTCGTTGTTACAAAAGTGTAAATAAAATTATGTGAAATTATGCATGCTAATAATGTATAATCGTATGAAAAGTAATAGTATGATGTGTGGGCAAAAATGAAATCTCAAAAATGGTTCAAAATCGACAAAAGAGAGTTTCATCATAAAAGGGTCGAGAATAATAAAGCGTAAGTTTGATAAAAAAAACTTGGATGGTTCCAAAACGGAACGTTGACTAACCAAAGTGGTCGAAGAGTCTTTTGAATTTGAGAGCATGCTTTGGCCTAATAGGTGAAATACTCTCGCCGACATGTCGGTTAACGGTATTTACCCTTCCGGTTATTACATGTTCCAATTCAACCGACAATTCGAGACTTGGCGGGATTTATAAAAAAAAATCAAGGAGTGGGACTAGTCGACGAGATGCGGGTTTCACCCCTAACTGGACGACTTCGTACCCTAAGTGTGGTTGTCACTTGTCGGGTCAAAATTAAATTTCAACACGTTGACGAGGGTCCAATAGAATTTAAATTTGAAATTTCCATTAAGATGTGGATTTCACTCCTAACTTAATGGTGAATTTCGTGCGAAAATAGAATCAAGCGGGATGAGAGTCGTTTACCAAATTGTGGGTTTCACGCCTATTTTGGTAAACTCGTCTTGTTTGTATAATACGAGTGTTTTCAAGTTTTAAGAAAAATGAGTAAAATGCCTTGGAAAAAGGCTTATGTTAAAGGAAATAACGAACAAGTATAAGCACATAAAAGGCATGTCGAGAATAACACACAAAGAATAGATCAATAAATCAAGTATCGACACATAATAAGAAAAGTATTGACACATAAGAATAGCACGTCAAGTATTAACACACAAGCGACATATATGTTTAAAAGTCAAAGCGAATAAATGAGAAGCGAGTAAAGTAGCATGCAAGTAGTTTCAAGCAATACACAAGAATAAAGCTCTAAAAGTATAGACTAGGTTAAAGCATTCCTACTTTTCCTAATTCCCTATAGTTATGGCTCTGATACCAATCTGTCACACCCCAACCGATGGCGGAAACATCGGGATGAGACGAAGAGTGTATAGATTGCTAGAGAATTCATAACACTATGTGACAATATTTAATTAAATTCAAATTTCATTGCAAGTGCTAAATTGTCATACAATATTCAAAACAAAATACAACATTGTTTCAACAAATAACATAACATTAAAAGATAAACGATTTATAGGTGTGTATCTAGTCCACCCTATTCTTGTTTCATCTTTCATCATACTTCAACAATTTAACCTGCAACATGTATTAAAATAGAGTTTCAATGCAAAAGCAAAGGCGAGTATACAAGTTTGTTTACATAGCATAATAGAATAAAAACTCAAATCCAACATGATTCATAATATGTGATTACTAGTATGCAATTTTGGCGTACAATATGATCAAACCCGAGAATACAACGCATAAAAATAGCCTAATCCCAAAAGTTTAGCGGGGTGGTAATGTTTAACTTAACAATACCCAAAAGTATAATGGGCGGGGCGTTAATCCTATAGCGCTATAATTGTTAAGGTGGGCGAGCAAAGTTAATGAGCATATAACGTTCCAAATCGTTCACATAGCATACGAGAATAACAAGTAAGTCACATTAGTTTCATGCTTGATCAAGGATTGAGTATGTTTAATTTAGTTTAAAAGTTGTTTGCATAGTTATACATGTTGCATCCCAAAGTGTAAAGGGGAAAAAGGGATCGAGTATACTCACATAATTGCTAAGTCTTCCGATTATCCAAGTATGACGAGTTGATTAGATTATGAGATTGGAACACCGAGGTCACCCTATATGGGCAAACGATGGTGCATGAGTAAATAGAATTTCGACGGAAGATTTGAAGTGGAATATAAAGTCTATCTAGTTGATATATACGTATATATATATATTTTACATGGTTTAAGTAAAATTTCTAAATTAAATCCCTCGGGATTATTATAGAAGTGTAATCAAAATAAATATACATTTATTTTTAATAAAAAAAAATACTTAAATCCGATAAGTTTCGTTTCATAATTTAACACGTTTCGTTTTACGGATTTTCACGAAAAACGAGCAGAGTTTCCTCTGTTTTCGGACGATCCCGACAACTCAAGTTGTCGATTTATTTGTCAAAATTTAACAATCAGCGAAACAATATATATTTCTACGAGTTACATAACGAAAATATGTGTATTTATACAAATCTCAAGGACACGTTAAATGAACATGTTCAAGTGACTAGTTGTAACACCCTAGTTTCTATTTAACAGTTTTACATGTAAATACCAACAATTAGATGTGTAGTTAAGACTACACATGCTATATAAATATGGATTTATTAAAACTTTTACAAATCATAAGTTATTCTACATAACTTAATCGGGTTCGTCGTTAAACATTTACAACGAAGCAATGTGCGGAAGCATGTGTCTTTATCGTGTTCGGTTCTTCATTGAGCTTGATCGTCTTTCGGCATCCAAAATGTACCTACGTTTCATAAACATGAAATGCTTTAGTCATACTAGGATTAAAACGTGTTTAAACGAGTCCGGTAACGAATATGAAAGGAGAAATCCCAACGTTAAACTCTTGATATCAAAACAAAAATTTCAACTTGGTCTCCACCGTAACTTACGGTGTTACCGTAAGTTACGGTGGCCTCTGAAATTATATTCCCCCACCGTAACTCAGGGGTGTTCTACCGTAACTAATTCATCTCCACCGTAACTTACGGTGGCACCGTAAGTTACGGTGGCCTCTGCAACCAACTTTTCCATTTTGCCGTTATTTGACACGAAAACTTTCGTATCTTTCAATCCGTTTATCCGTTTGACCTACCGTTTCTTCCTACGTGCTTGTAATGTGATTCTCCATCAAATGGATTTAAAGTCCGACTTCCGGATTAACAAATTTATAGAGTTTTAAGCGTTTGCCTTAAACTAGAATTTACCCATTTTAACCCATTCATGTATTTATCAAACAAACTTATTTGTTTGATCCCAACTTCTCGTGAACCTTCTAATTTCTATATCGTCTATCATATTTGGCTTAAACCACGGGTTTCCTACGCATTTTAAACCCGCTTATACTCAAGTGCTTATTTTGACCCGTTAAGGACATTTAAGAAACTTTTACGCATAACTCACACCCATTTCTTTCTAGCATTTTATTTCCACATTAGTTATCAAATGACCTTCCATCACATCTATGTTTGTGATGGTTTTAATGCGACGATCTATCTAATCCGAGTTTTACCCTTCGGATTATCAATTTACGGCAAAGACTCATATAGAGTCTTTTGACCAAGGATTTACATCTTACGCTATTAGACTTATTCTAAGTATTAACTTGATTATAAAACTCGTTTTCAAGCGACTTCTAAGGGTTGTTTGCTTAATTTTGCTTACAAGGGCGTTTTGGTCATTTTTAACCCTTCTTTTACAACGAAGGGCTTGCTGAAACCATGTACGCCCAAAATCTCATTTTTAACCAAATCTTATTTTCAAAACACTCTGTCTCTAATTTAAATCCTTCGGTTTACCTTTTTAGGTAACCGAATGTCCTTTTTATTTTGCCTAACTCTCATAGAACTTCAAGTTCTAATTTATGAGTTTATCTATAATACGTACCTGGCTCGGATCAACTTATTACCCGGTTTTAATACCTTGCCTTATAATTGCTAATTAAGAACGATGCGGGTATCCATTGGATATCTATTCCTGTAAGCATATAACTCGACAAAAGAATAATTAGTCGATATTTTCAAAAGGTGATGTCTACACCTTTTGACCCATTTGGCCGAAATGATCGTTTATCTATGCGAGATGATATTTATTATCGTCTCATCTACATGACTCGTTCCGTTTAACACCGTACGGTCATTTTACTTATAAACCGTTTATTGCTTTCGACATAATATGACCAAATTATCGATTTACTTCTTTTTAACCATTATTATGGTTTCTTTCAACTTTGATTATCTTGTTCCGTTCGACTACACGACGGAACATCATATTTCAATTGTTTAGATATCTCATTCGTAATTTATATGATAAGAAAATATTCAACAATTTAAGACTAGTGTAAGCTATACTTACCTTGCATCCGAAATATGCTTTTTCCTTCATTCTTGATTCGTTTGACCCGCTTCTTTCCAAGCTTTCACCTAGCTTGCCAAGCGTCAAACTATCATTGTAATTGTAAGATGGTTAGGTTAGTCATAATCATTTACAACTTAACCATCCTACGTTTTTATGTCAAATTTATCATTCGATCTTACTCTTGATCGGTTTGACTTTTTAAAGTCAATCGACTTATCGACTTATTAAATGCACATTTGTTTTATTGAATTTCACTTAGGCATTTTGTCCGAACCTTTAACGAACTTCAAATCTTACACACTAACTACTAGGTAACATGATTTCAAGCATCTATATCATGATCTTAACATCAATCCTTTTATATCATACTAACCCATTTCATGAGAAGTATGATATTAAACCCAATTTCATGGTTTAATCAAACACTTTCTGTTTGATATCATGCATGTTGATTCTAAGCATAGCTATATCATAAATTTTATCATAACATTAAAACCCACTTATCTAAGTGTGTTAACTCATCAAGTCATTCAATTCATAGCATGTTATGTATGATTTTCACTTAGGGTTTCGTTCCTAAGCAAGTATACATCATTAATCTAGCCATAGTTTCTCTAATCCATGCCTAATTCATGATTAGGATGATTATCCAATTTTTACAACTTCACCAAACATCAAGATTTTACATACCTTATGATCCCCTAGCTTGGGTGATCATTAATCCATGTTCAATTGTGAATTTAGGCTTCATTTGATCCTTCAATTTGATGGATTTGTTGAAGGTTAGGGTTTGGCTCCTCTTGGTCGCCCCTGGTCGATCTCCACACACACCCTTAGTGTGTGTATTATGTGTTATTACTTGTTTTAATTAAAACAAGTTTCCCATTTGGCAAGTATTAGTCCCTCATGTTTTATTTTGATCAATTGAAGCTACAACTTACCATTTATCACTTAGCCACATACTAGTAACTAGGTTAATTATCCCTAGTTAACTTATTAGGTTCGGGAAGTTATAACCCGTTATATTTTAAGTCCCGTTAATTTGGCCTTTTATATATACTTTGTTTTCTCAAAGTATTTATTCCCCTTTTTAATTAATATTAGGTTTATTATTTGAGTCCTAATATTTACCGGGTAAATTTTACCACTAACGGTATTTTACCCGTCTTTACTATTAACGTGGTTTGATTTCCAAACCCGTTTTCGGGGTGTTACAAGTCTACCCCCCTTAAAGAGGTTTCGTCCTCGAAACCTTTTCTTACATAATTTATCGAGTTTAACTCCATGCATTTGCTCTCGATAATTAATTAAGCATTTCTCATACTTTAACCGATTGTTAGTATTACCAGAAAGGTATGGTAATATCCTTTTGGTTATTAATCATCTACGTATCTTACATGACATAATGCGACTTTAAATAACATAATCTCGTTATTTCCACTAGTTTAATTAACTTAGCAATATCCATCGCTTTCATATACTATCGAATCCTTTATGAATCCGTTATTTTGACCCGTTTAAGGGTCTTTAGTGAAATCTTTCACTTTTAGCAACAAATTCTTTTGTTTTCAAATTCATTTATTCGATTCAGTTATACCGAATCCATCGCTTACAAGCAACCAAATTACTTAAATGACCTTAACCGGTCTCACTAACTCGACTTATTAGTCCAGTTACTTTTTACCGCTCGCTTGGTTATAATGTGATTCCACTTCACATTGCATTTCTTCACCGTGATCGTGTCACGTCATGTTTAATTTACATCAAAATTTCGTTTTTGAAAATATCACTTTTCGAAAATATCATCTTGCGCCTATAAATGTCAAGACTTGAATCTTTCATGCTTACTATTCAAATTCCTATCAGAATTTATATTTGTAAAAACGTTATTTCTTACTAAAACCGAAGTCTTAGTTTAGGATCTTCTCTTAACTTTTGTCAATTATCCATACCAGGATATTGACAGTCCATAATTTATTCCTTTATAGTCTTAGTTTTATGCGGGGATTCTCTACTGGTTCCCTCACTTGTCTAAGTAACCCGTAGGTTCCTTCACTTAGCCTCGTAGGCTATTTCCTTAGGTCTTCACCCCCTTTTTAATGGGAACCCTAAGGGTTATTCCCCTTTCTTTTCGTGACCCGAGGGTCATTCTGGTCCCGTAGACCTTATCACTAATCGCATTCCCATAGGTTACGATGATCCTACAGATTCATCTTTTTATTTGTATAAACATTCGAATGTATATATATATATGTATATGCATATATAATTTCAAAGCATGTCTTGTTATGTTTGGAATCGTAAAATTTCGCTTTTGAACTTTAGTTGACCTTGACCGTAGTCTAAGGCTTCATTTGTTTATTTTCGGTCGAAATTTTCCGACCTTGTCCTCGAGTTGACGTTTTACAAAAACGACCCGTTTAGCGACATATTCACACTTTCCGGGTTCGAGTGTAAGTATACTCCCTCCCAATACTTATCTAAATCATTTTACATGCTTGCGTTTTCTGGGTTCGAGTGTAAGTACACTCCCTCCCAATACTTGTCTAAATCGTTTTACATGCTTGCGTTTTCTGGGTTCGAGTGTAAGTACACTCCCTCCCAATACTTGTCTAAATCATTTTACATGCTTGCGTTTTCTGGGTTCGAGTGTAAGTACACTCCCTCCCAATTCTTGTCTAAATCATTTTACATGTTTCTTTGTCCCTTCACTCGGGCTCATTATCCTAATGTAATACGCTTCCGTCACTCGGTTGTGCGTTTACATTATTATCAAATATTTTGCTTATCTGATTCATTTGGGTACTTTTTAATTAGTCCCATTCACCCCGCCCTTACTACATCGGATGTAAACGTGTCCGCCATAAGAAGTTCATGGTACCATATGCCACTACTTACTTGGCCAGAGTAAGCGATTAACACATGACATACATGACCTTTTTATAGTTTTCACATCACGCCCTACGTAAGTAACGCCTCTATTTGTTTCTCTTGGAAACCATATCCCGAATACATTTTCTATTCGGGTTTTTCCAAGTTTTTAATCTACATATGCAACTTTCAATTTCTACGTATTGGTTGCATGTTTATATTCATGCAATAATTTAAACGTGCACCTGGTAAATGCTTGCCCTAACGGGCTTTTTGTCACACCCTGGCTTTGCGGAAGCGTGGTTAGTTTTGGTGTGACTTCTTAATACCATAGCTTAACCATAACAAAGCTATATGAAATAAAATTATGCAAGATCATCCATTTGATTAAGTTTTAAAACCAGAGTAACATACCATTGTCTTAGAGACTTACAACATCATAACATAAAACATTGTCTTGAAAAACGTAAACATCAACATGAAATAAACGCAGTTTAAGATTTGTGACTTGTCCAGGAAAAAGTCACATTTCCTAAACTGGGATGACCTCGGAACCCATATGCAGCGGGAAAACATAACATACCGCGCCAGATCTTTAATTTCCTGAAATACATGTAAGTTGAAAAATCAACAATAATGTTGAGCAAGTTCATGTGTAAGTGAGTAAATAAACCTTGTATGTATAAAAATCCTGGTATGTAGCAAATAAGGAAAAAGAGATCACCAACGGTTTGCAAGGCCATTGATATGTGTGAAGTGCAAGTAGGAAGACTCAAACCTTGCGATTTTGCGTCGGGGCACAAAGTCACCCCGAGGCCCGTACTGTTGGACCTGGGGTTGGGCTCGCTACACCCAGATAGATCTACCGCTTACGTCCCTCGGTCCTATAATGAGGATTAATGGCCTCCAGTTCACGCCTACCCACTCACATGATCTAAGTAGTAAACCTCCTTACGCTAACCATACCATGTATAAAGTACTTGTAATCAAAGTAACATGTATTTCACCCCCGTAGTTTAGAAAACTGAAAACAGTTAAGAGAAAGGGGGGGACATGAACTCACCGTGGTGCGTCTCTACCAAGTATGCCTCCAAATCGATCAGCTGTATGACGACCTACACGTGCTAACTCTATTAGACGGATGGTCGTGCCTTAGCTTTATGGTTTAAGTTTTTGGGAAATAGTTAGGCAACTATTTCGTGTTTACATTCTGTATACTTGGTAGTTATTCTCCTTCCCAAGGATGGGGGATTTAATATATGTATGTTCATATACTTCGGATTACACTATTAAGTGTCACTTAATATATTTTATTTCCAACTTCAAAATATAAGTATTCTTCCCAAAAATATTACATTTTAATACATGTGATTTTCCCAAAATAATACTTAGTAATATTATTTTTACCCTAAAAATAATATTTATGTAGTTCACAAAATAATCATAAACACTTATATAAGTGATGTTGTGAAAAATATATACTAAATATATTTATGTATCACGTTTTATTTTGTGAAATCCCACCTCCGATATTTTATAAATAAGGTCGTGGCGAAATTCATAGTTGAAAACAAGTCGACAAGTATCTCTAACACTTATAGTGAAAATAATTCTAAGTGTTAGGTTTTTTTAGAAAAATTTCGCCAGAGTTTCCTCTGTAACTGGAGGTGGCCACGCTTTCAAGCGTATCATTTTCTTTTATAAATCAAACCAACCATTTTTATTATTCAATCAAAACAATGTTCAAACCACAAACTACTCAAAATATATATAAATCGCATAAACTTCATGAACTTGTGATTTATTCAAACTATAAAGTAAATCCCATTACTTTTAGTGGATCTTTACATAAAACTATCCGATTTTGTAAAAACCTCGTTTTTAGGGAAGTTCCATCTTTACAACTCCTCGTCATCTTTTTCAAAAATAGTTATTTTGTCAAAACTTTGTGTTACACAAGTGTTTACACACTTGTGTGTTCTAAAAACCATTCTTGTTAGTGTAAGATCCGTCTTTAAAAATATGTTTTCTCTTGACACGTGGTCCTTTGAAAATACCGCTTGTAGATACGTAGATCTACTAGTTTTAAACACTATTGTACAAACTAAAACACTTTTACACAAGTTCATGATTCGTGTGTGGTAGAGTTTCATCTTCTAACCCTTGTTACACTTAAACAAGCTTTATGTCATAATCCAAGATCATGACTAAACCGGGTTAAATGATGATCCGAGCTACCACAACATAGATCGGGTCCAAATAATCACACAAATCAAATACTACAACATTTACACAACTTATGAGCTATTAACCAACATTTTAGTGTTTTAAGTAGACTTTTGTGTGTCATCTTGTATGTTCATAAATTTTAACCGTCATATATCGTTTTAACCACTTTAGAATAGTTCAAGAAGGCGATTTAAGTAACATACCACTAGCTCGAGGCTAGGGAAGAATCTATGCGAAAATGCGTGGATAAAAGCAAAGTACAGAGGTCCTTCGCCTTCCGTTTGCACCAAGACTCCTTATATGCGACCCTTAACACTTGTAGATGATTGGAATGACTTGAACTAAACTCGAAATCGGATGTATGCACAAGGGGGTGTTCGGCCGTAGCTTCTTTAGAGAGAGGGAGAGAGTTGTGTTGTTGATTTGTGAAGTGTAAGTGATCATGTGTGTTAAGCCATAAACTTATAGACAATTAACACCACCATTAACCAATGGATTTTGTGCCTCCTAGATATTAAGCACAAGAGATTAATCAAATCAACAAAGGACAAGTGTGTCCCCTCTAGTTGGGGACGGTTAGAGAGGGGGGGGGGGGGTTCTAGTCCAAAACCAACTAAATGTTAAGGATATTAGTTAGGTTAAGTAAGTTAATTAAGTGCTTAACCCACTTAGTTGTGTGTCACGCGTTACAAAGGGTGTTAGGGTATTCAGGGACCCTAACTGGCTCAGAAAAAGATAAATAATGAAAATGACATTATTTTCATGTTTCGGGTACAGTCCGGTTGTTCGGTTGGATAGTAATCCGTTAAAGCGCTAACAAAGCTTTAAAGTGTTGTTAATACCATTTTAGTGACACAACTCATTTCTGACACTTTAGAAAGTGTCTAGTAATATTTTTCTCATGATTTGACACTTTATTAGGTAGCTAAGTGCTGAATTATTATGTAAAGTGCTGAATTTTGTACTTAGAGTACGTTTTAGGCACATCCAGTCATTGTAACTTATTCCTAGAGACGCAGTTCTACAACCCTTATATCCCTACACTCACCACTAGTGTAGCAAAATATTTCAGGCTCTTACAGGCCTTAGAGGCAGTGTCTGCCTGATGCTGGCTTTATCAGCATGTTCAATAGGTTATCCGTTATAGTGCTACTGTGCTTTTTGTGCATCATGTTTGTCACTAAGGTTCAGCATGTAAATAATGTAGTGACAGCAAGTAAAGTATGATGCAAGTAAGTACATGTATCAGTAATCAAGTAGCAGTTCATCAGTAATTTCAAACAAGCACAGTAATTAAGCAGTAATTAATTATTAATTAAGTCGTACGGATACCTGGTTTGGTGAGGGTTGTCACATTCTCCCCCCGTTAGAAAAATTTCGTCCCGAAATTTTAAGTTCTGCTTGTAGATGCAGGGTTCTTAGGAAATAAGTGGGGGTACTTCTCTTTCATCCGGTCCTCATGCTCCCAGGTGTATTCAGGACCGTGTCTGGCATTCCAACGAACTTTGACGAGCTTGACACTGCTCTGGCGGGTCTTGTTTTCCTTCTAATCCGTAACCTCAACCGGTTCTTCAACGAAATGGAGCGTGTCGTCAACAAGAATCTCATCGATGGGAATGGCAATGGTATCTTGAGTTGGACTTTTCTTCAGGTTGGATACATGAAATGTATCGTGAACACCATTCAGTTCAGCAGGTAAATCCAACTTGTATGCTACTAGTCCTATTCTTTCCAAAATTCTGAAAGGACCAATGTAGCGCGGATTTAACTTCCCACGCTTTCCGAAGCGTGCCACACCCTTCCAGGGTGAGACTTTCAATAAAACCATTTCTCCCACTTGAAATTCCACGTGTTTCCGGTTTGGATCCGCATAGGCCTTCTGTCTGTGGCGAGCTGCTTCGATGCGTTTAAGAATCTGCGCAATCTTGTCTGTCGTCTCTTGGACGATTTCGGGACCAGCAAGCTGCCTGTCGCCTGCGTCAGCCCAGCATAAGGGTGATCGGCACTTGCGTCTGTAAAGGGCTTCGAATAGCGCGACACCAATACTGGTGTGGTAGCTGTTGTTGTATGAAAATTCGACCAAAGGCAAATGCTTATCCCAGCTACCGCCCAAATCCATAACACACGCTCTCAGCATGTCTTCCAAAGTCTGTATCGTTCGCTCGCTTTGACCGTCAGTTTGCGGGTGAAACGCAGTGCTCAGATTCAATTGCGATCCAAACGCTTCTTGGAAGGATTGCCATATCCTTGACACAAACCTTCCGTCTCTATCAGAGATGATCGAGAGAGGCACTCCATGACGTGCGACGATCTCTCTCATGTAAATTTCGGTCAACTTGCTCGTATTATCCTTCTCTCTGATAGGTAAGAAGTGTGCTGACTTCGTTAATCGATCCACTATTACCCAAATAGTGTCATGGCCTCTTGGCGTTCTTGGCAACTTCGTAATAAAATCCATTGAGATTTGTTCCCATTTCCACTTGGGGATCTCAGGTTGTTGCAGAAGTCTTGAAGGCTTCTGGTATTCCGCTTTCACTTTAGCACACGTTAAACATTTGCTCATATAAACAGCAACATCGCCTTTCATCCTAGGCCACCAATAATAATCCTTGAGATCCTGGTACATCTTATCCGCTCCTGGATGGATAGAGTACCGCGATTTGTGAGCTTCATCAAAAATAACCTTCCTTAGATCACCAAACAGAGGAACCCAAATCCTTTTCTCAAAACATAACGTTCCTTCCTCGTTTGGTACCAAAAGCTTCTCCATCCCACGGAGGTATTCTTCTTCAAGGTTTCCTTCCTTGAGAGCTTCTTTCTGCGCGGCACGAATGCGCAAGGAAAGATCGGTTCGGATAATCATTTCTAAAGCCCTAACCCTTATGGGCTTGATCCTCTCTTTTCGACTTAGGGCATCGGCGACCACATTCGCCTTCCCTGGATGATACTTTATCTCGCAGTCGTAATCGTTCAACAACTCAACCCATCGTCTTTGCCTCATATTCAGCTCCTTCTGGTTGAATATGTGTTGTAGGCTCTTGTGATCTGTAAAGATTGTACACTTCGTACCATAAAGGTAGTGTCTCCAGATCTTTAATGCAAAAACCACTGCGCCAAGTTCCAAATCATGTGTGGTATAGTTCTTTTCGTGCACTTTCAATTGACGCGATGTGTAAGCAATAACCTTTTGGCGTTGCATCAACACACAACCCAATCCTTGACGCGAAGCGTCGCAGTATACCACAAAATCATATGTACCTTCCGGTAGTGCTAAGATTGGCGCATTGCAGAGCTTACCCTTCAATATCTGGAACGCTTCTTCCTGTTTGATTCCCCAATCAAACTTCTTATCTTTCTGCGTGAGGAGCGTCAATGGTTGAGCGATTTTTGAAAAATCCTCAATGAATCTTCGATAATAGCCAGCCAAACCCAAGAATTGTCGAATCTCGGTTGGCGTCTTTGGCGTTTCCCAATTCTTGATTGCTTCGATCTTGGTTGGATCCACATGGATTCCATCTCCGTTCACCATGTGTCCAAGAAATTGTACTTCACGTAGCCAAAACTCGCACTTAGAGAACTTGGCATACAACTGTTCTTTCTTTAGCAGCTCCAAAATAGCTCTTAAATGCTGTTCATGCTCAGCCTTTGTTCTTGAATAAATCAAGATGTCGTCGATAAACACAATCACGAACTTGTCCAAGTACGGCTTGCAAACTCTATTCATCAAGTCCATAAAGACTGCAGGTGCGTTTGTCAACCCAAACGGCATAACAAGGAACTCGTAGTGTCCATAACGAGTTCTGAAGGCTGTCTTTGGGATACTCTCCTCTTGTATCCTTAACTGATGGTATCCAGATCGAAGATCGATCTTTGAATAAAAGCTTGAGCCTTGCAGTTGATCGAATAGATCATCGATTCTTGGCAGAGGATATCTATTCTTGATCGTCAGCTTGTTCAACTCCCGGTAGTCGATGCACATACGAAAACTACCGTCCTTTTTCTTGACAAACAGGACCGGAGCTCCCCAAGGCGAGAAGCTTGGTCGGATAAAACCCTTGTCTAACAACTCTTGAAGTTGTGTCGACAGTTCCTGCATCTCAGACGAAGCAAGTCTATACGGTGCCTTAGCCACAGGCGCGGCGCCTGGAACTAAGTCAATGTGAAACTCTACTTGCCTCTGAGGTGGCAGTCCAGGTAAGTCTTCTGGGAAGACTTCTGGGTATTCCCTCACGACAGGGATGTCTTCTATTCTTGGCTCAGCAGCCTTCTTATCCACAATGCGTGCCAGGAAGGCAACACATCCCTTCTGCAAACACTTTCGCGCTTTCAGGCAGCTGATAATTCTTAACGGCGTATCACGCTTCTCCCCGTGGACCACAATTGTTTCGCCATCCTCGGTGGGGATACGAACAACTTTTTTCATGACAAACTATCTCAGCCTTGTTGCCTGATAACCAATCCATTCCTACCACCACGTCGAAGCTTCCCAACTGGACTGGTAGTAGATCCAAAGCAAACTCACGCTCTCCCAATTCGATCACACAACCTCTGATAACTTCATTGGCTTCTACTAACTTCCCATTAGCCAATTCGATTGAGTAGGGAATATCTAACTTATTAGCGGCTAAACCAAGCATATTCTTAAACTCTAACGATACGAAGCTATAATCGGCACCAGTATCAAATAAAACGGATGCATAGCGTTGGTTTATAGGGAACGTACCAGTAACGACATTGGGGTCCTGGCGCGCTTCCCTTGCTTCGATTTGGAACACTCTTCCACGGGCTTGGTTTAACTCTGGGCAGTTCTTCTTAAAGTGCCCGATATCTCCACAGTTAAAGCATCCAAGTCTTTGCCCGTTTCCACCTCCATTCCCCGTTTGGTTATGATTCATGGCACCCGCTTGGTCAATATTGTTGCCTCGATTTCCACTACCTCCATTGTTTCCTTGTGGGCGATTCCCAAAACCACCACGATTATTATTCTTATTCCCAAATCCTCCCTGGCCTCCCCGGCCAGCACTAGCCCAACAAGAATCCTTCAAGTGACCAGTCTTTCCACATGCTTCACATACTTTTGGCCCGCATCGGCCAGAATGATGGCGTTGGCAAGAGTTACACTTGGGATGGGTGCCCATGTATCCCTTTCCTTTCTTCCCACTACCAGCTGTAACCTGAGCTGGCGCGTTTTGCTCTCCTTTCTTAACAACCACACTGGCGCCCTGCTTGAAGTTCGAGAACTTCCGTTTGTTACCTCCTGATGACTCGACGTGAGTCTCTTTCTTCTTTTGCTCAGCATCACCAAACTTGTTTAGGCGGATCGCCTCCTCAGTGAGAGCTACGCTCAAATCAATCGCCTCAGTAATGGTCGCAGGCTTGGATGAGGTCACCATGCTTATGATTTGAGGTGCTAATCCCCAAATGAAACGTTCAATCCGCTTGAACTCCGGAGTGACCATGTAGGGTACCACATGCGATAAGTCATGGAACCTTTGAACGTATTCTGCGATCTTTGGACCGTCCATTTTCAAATGCCAGAACTCGGTTTCCAACCTTTGGATTTCCGCGCGAGAGCAGTACTTTTTGCGCATAAGTTCCTTCAGTTCGGTCCAGGTTAGCGCGTAGGCAGCAGCTTCACCAAGTGTCTGTACTTGCAGATTCCACCAAGAGAGGGCTCCATCCAAGAATAGCCCTGAGATATAGGTGACTTGCTGATCTAGTGCGCATTTTCTCATGCGAAGAACAGATTCAGTTTTCTCAGCCCAACGAACAAAGGCGACAGCACCTCCCGTGCCATCAAAGTTGACCGGTTTGCAGTCTAGAAACTGCTTGTAGGTGCACCCTGCACATACATTATAACATACGATCGGCATTAGCATTATTGCTAAAGATACCCAATTAGGTCATGGTATGTCTAAACGTCTCAGTATTACCGTGAGGTGGATTGTTGTTGCCATTGTTGTATGAGCTGCTTCCGCTGGGTCCTCCTTGAGAAGCGGCGTATTGTGCGATGGCAGCAGCGATAATTTGCTGGAGTTCCGCCTCATTGGTAGGCATGCGTGTCTCACGTCCCGGCGGCATCTTCTAAAAGATGTGTTTACGTCGGTCAGGCCATAGTTATAATACATACGCTTTATGATAGTAATAGTACATAACATCTCATGTTATCATCATATTAAACACACAACATCCCATGTCACAAATATAAATAACCAAATCAAGCATCAGATATGGTGAGAATACTGTGATTGCCATATATTGAGACCACATAGTAAGCGTACAAGTACATCATAGTGTCATACAACATCAGTCGACTAAGGGCTACATCACCCTAGTCCCAAAAACTATATCAAATCAGTGTCAATACATCAAATACATGTCAACAAAAGTCAGAATCAAAAAGTAGTCTCAAAAAATGTTGTGCAGTCAAAAGCATTCGCCGTCTTCTCACCAATGTCTACCTATACGGTACTGAAGAGCTCTACACGGTTGGCGGTGGAGGAGGGGGAAAGTGAGGGTAAAACAAACGGCGCAAATGGAGCCAGTCCTCCTCCATGGCTCTCTGGGTACGCAACCAAGAAGCAACCTGCTGCTCAAGTGCCAAAAGGCGTGCAGCATAGTCTGGTGGTAAAGGTCGAGAGGGCTGCAAATGAGAGTGGGTCTGTCCCTGGCACTGACACGGCGGCGGCTGAGCTCTCTCAAGCTCCTGAATGCGCTGTGTGTGTGCCTCGTGCTGGGCGACAAAAGACATCAAAACGTCCTCAATAGTATACCCCATATGGAAAGAATGGTAGGGGTCGGTCGGTGGCATGGCAGAAGGTGACGACCAAAGAAACGGCTCACTGGTGGGATCAAAAGGTGCCACATGAAATGGAGAAACAGGGGGAAAAGTAGCAGACGGTGGCATAGTAGGGATAAATACCGGTATGTGTCCAAAAGGGTGAGCCGAAGAGCCCTCTCCAGCTCGTGCTGGAAGTGTAAACCGAGGAAATGAAAAGGAAGTATCAATGTAACGGGTATCAGGGATCTGAGGGGGAAAAGGTGGAACCTCATCATCAGCAGGAATCCACCCACACTGGGCGTGCTCATCTCGTGGGTCAATCTGTGCCTCAAAAAGCGCATGATCAAACTGAACTGGCATAGGATCATGGTGAGGTGCAACAAGAGGGTCAACTGGTGCATCAGCAATAAGTGGGGGATCAACATGATCAGCAGCAAAGACATGATCGCCCTCCAACAACGGAGCATCTATAGGGTGATCATCAATAGGTGGGTCAGCAATGACAGGCTCAATAAACATGCCAGCATGAGCAGGGTCGTGCTCAAGCACTGGGTCAGGAGCAGGGTCGAGTGGCTGCTCGGGCTCATCAAAGGCCATCTCAAAATCAAACTCGGGATCGATGGGGTCAACTGGGTTGACTGGATCCTCCATAGGCTGATCCATGGGTATAAACTCTATATCCTCATCTGAGTCGAATCCTGGGGGAAAGACAGGATCGGAATCCTCCACATCATCGTGGTCGAAAGTAAAACTAGGAATAGGGGCAACAGAGGATGCCTGGTCGGGATCTGATCCGTGTGAGAAGTGTTGCGCACTCTGGGTGTGTGAAGGTGCGGAGGCCACAGACTCGAAAGAGCCTGGGACCGGAGAGTGAGCAGGTGACTCCTCAGCGGGAGCATCTGCGATCATCAAAAGATCACCAGCAGCAAGAAGGGCCTCGCCCTGAACCTCGTCCTCTAAGGGCTCGTCATAAAAAAGATCGACGTCGTCGTCAGCGTCGGCGTCGATGAGTAAATCGTAAGCAGGATATGAAGCAAGCGGTATGGGAGCAGGGATCTCCACTAACGGTAGGTCCCCGGCCAAAGGGCCATCAGCGAGCTCATCAGCACCATCAGGTAAAGCAAAGGGCTGAAAGTCATCCTCGTCCGTGCTCGTAACGTCGGATGTGTGAGCCTCGCGCTCAGAAGACTCTAGGTCGTCCGATACTATAGGTCTAGGTCCTGTGGTGTCTGAGTCACCAGTGCCAGAGGTGTCCATGGTGTCTGTAACATAAACACAAACATGCACAAACAGTCAATCATACAATCAGATAATCACATAAGTCACCAAGTAAGCATTCAAATAATTCTCCTAGTCCCACTAGCCTCCCAGCCTCTCAGACTGCTCTTCCTAGTCCCACTAGCCAATTCTCCTAGTCCCACTAGCCAATTCTCCTAGTCCCACTAGCCAATTCTCCTAGTCCCACTAGCCATTTCTCCTAGTCCCACTAGCCCACTACCTCGGCCTCTCAGACCGAGCCTCGGCCTCTCAGACCGAGCCTCAGCCTCTCCAGACTGAGCCTATAAATAATAAATAAAATGTGCTCAACATTTGTTTATAAAAAGTTTTGGATCTGGACTTAAGTGGTATGCAGTAAAAAAAAATGTTTTCGTGAGAGCCCTAGTGATCATAGTCTAGACTCGAGAAAGAATCCTAGTTCGCTATGATCAGAGCTCTGATACCAAGCTGTCACACCCTGGCTTTGCGGAAGCGTGGTTAGTTTTGGTGTGACTTCTTAATACCATAGCTTAACCATAACAAAGCTATATGAAATAAAATTATGCAAGATCATCCATTTGATTAAGTTTTAAAACCAGAGTAACATACCATTGTCTTAGAGACTTACAACATCATAACATAAAACATTGTCTTGAAAAATGTAAACATCAACATGAAATAAACGCAGTTTAAGATTTGTGACTTGTCCAGGAAAAAGTCACATTTCCTAAACTGGGATGACCTCGGAACCCATATGCAGCGGGAAAACATAACATACCGCGCCAAATCTTTAATTTCCTGAAATACATGTAAGTTGAAAAATCAACAATAATGTTGAGCGAGTTCATGTGTAAGTGAGTAAATAAACCTTGTATGTATAAAAATCCTGGTATGTAGCAAATAAGGAAAAAGAGATCACCAACGGTTTGCAAGGCCATTGATATGTGTGAAGTGCAAGTAGGAAGACTCAAACCTTGCGATTTTGCGTCGGGGCACAAAGTCACCCCGAGGCCCGTACTGTTGGACCTGGGGTTGGGCTCGCTACACCCAGATAGATCTACCGCTTACGTCCCTCGGTCCTATAATGAGGATTAATGGCCTCCAGTTCACGCCTACCCACTCACATGATCTAAGTAGTAAACCTCCTTACGCTAACCATACCATGTATAAAGTACTTGTAATCAAAGTAACATGTATTTCACCCCCGTAGTTTAGAAAACTGAAAACAGTTAAGAGAAAGGGGGGGACATGAACTCACCGTGGTGCGTCTCTACCAAGTATGCCTCCAAATCGATCAGCTGTATGACGACCTACACGTGCTAACTCTATTAGACGGATGGCCGTGCCTTAGCTTTATAGTTTAAGTTTTTGGGAAATAGTTAGGCAACTATTTCGTGTTTACATTCTGTATACTTGGTAGTTATTCTCCTTCCCAAGGATGGGGGATTTAATATATGTATGTTCGTATACTTCGGATTACACTATTAAGTGTCACTTAATATATTTTATTTCCAACTTCAAAATATAAGTATTCTTCCCAAAAATATTACATTTTAATACATGTGATTTTCCCAAAATAATACTTAGTAATATTATTTTTACCCTAAAAATAATATTTATGTAGTTCACAAAATAATCATAAACACTTATATAAGTGATGTTGTGAAAAATATATACTAAATATATTTATGTATCACGTTTTATTTTGTGAAATCCCACCTCCGATATTTTATAAATAAGGTCGTGGCGAAATTCATAGTTGAAAACAAGTCGACAAGTATCTATAACACTTATAGTGAAAATAATTCTAAGTGTTAGGTTTTTTTTAGAAAAATTTCGCCAGAGTTTCCTCTGTAACTGGAGGTGGCCACGCTTTCAAGCGTATCATTTTCTTTTATAAATCAAACCAACCATTTTTATTATTCAATCAAAACAATGTTCAAACCACAAACTACTCAAAATATATATAAATCGCATAAACTTCATGAACTTGTGATTTATTCAAACTGTAAAGTAAATCCCATTACTTTTAGTGGATCTTTACATAAAACTATCCGATTTTGTAAAAACCTCGTTTTTAGGGAAGTTCCATCTTTACAACTCCTCGTCATCTTTTTCAAAAATAGTTATTTTGTCGAAACTTTGTGTTACACAAGTGTTTACACACTTGTGTGTTCTAAAAACCATTCTTGTTAGTGTAAGATCCGTCTTTAAAAATATGTTTTCTCTTGACACGTGGTCCTTTGAAAATACCGCTTGTAGATACGTAGATCTACTAGTTTTAAACACTATTGTACAAACTAAAACACTTTTACACAAGTTCATGATTCGTGTGTGGTAGAGTTTCATCTTCTAACCCTTGTTACACTTAAACAAGCTTTATGTCATAATCCAAGATCATGACTAAACCGGGTTAAATGATGATCCGAGCTACCACAACATAGATCGGGTCTAAATAATCACACAAATCAAATACTACAACATTTACACAACTTATGAGCTATTAACCAACATTTTAGTGTTTTAAGTAGACTTTTGTGTGTCATCTTGTATGTTCATAAATTTTAACCGTCATATATCGTTTTAACCACTTTAGAATAGTTCAAGAAGGCGATTTAAGTAACATACCACTAGCTCGAGGCTAGGGAAGAATCTATGCGAAAATGCGTGGATAAAAGCAAAGTAGAGAGGTCCTTCGCCTTCCGTTTGCACCAAGACTCCTTATATGCGACCCTTAACACTTGTAGATGATTGGAATGACTTGAACTAAACTCGAAATCGGATGTATGCACAAGGGGGTGTTCGGCCGTAGCTTCTTTAGAGAGAGGGAGAGAGTTGTGTTGTTGATTTGTGAAGTGTAAGTGATCATGTGTGTTAAGCCATAAACTTATAGACAATTAACACCACCATTAACCAATGGATTTTGTGCCTCCTAGATATTAAGCACAAGAGATTAATCAAATCAACAAAGGACAAGTGTGTCCCCTCTAGTTGGGGACGGTTAGAGAGGGGGGGGGGGGGGGTTCTAGTCCAAAACCAACTAAATGTTAAGGATATTAGTTAGGTTAAGTAAGTTAATTAAGTGCTTAACCCGGTTAGTTGTGTGTCACGCGTTACAAAGGGTGTTAGGGTATTCAGGGACCCTAACTGGCTCAGAAAAAGATAAATAATGAAAATGACATTATTTTCATGTTTCGGGTACAGTCCGGTTGTTCGGTTGGATAGTAATCCGTTTAAGCGCTAACAAAGCTTTAAAGTGTTGTTAATACCATTTTAGTGACACAACTCATTTCTGACACTTTAGAAAGTGTCTAGTAATATTTTTCTCATGATTTGACACTTTATTAGGTAGCTAAGTGCTGAATTATTATGTAAAGTGCTGAATTTTGTACTTAGAGTACGTTTTAGGCACATCCAGTCATTGTAACTTATTCCTAGAGACGCAGTTCTACAACCCTTATATCCCTACACTCACCACTAGTGTAGCAAAATATTTCAGGCTCTTACAGGCCTTAGAGGCAGTGTCTGCCTGATGCTGGCTTTATCAGCATGTTCAATAGGTTATCCGTTATAGTGCTACTGTGCTTTTTGTGCATCATGTTTGTCACTAAGGTTCAGCATGTAAATAATGTAGTGACAGCAAGTAAAGTATGATGCAAGTAAGTACATGTATCAGTAATCAAGTAGCAGTTCATCAGTAATTTCAAACAAGCACAGTAATTAAGCAGTAATTAATTATTAATTAAGTCGTACGGATACCTGGTTTGGTGAGGGTTGTCACACTTTTCTTGCCATTAGCCTTGTTCGCGACCATTACGCGATTTAGGTCCTTAATGAGCATTCTCTTCTTGTCATACCTCGGACCATTCCATCATCATATCCACAATTCGTTTGACTCTCGTCGTCTTCAAACGCGAGTGTCCTTCAATTAAAACATTCACAAAAGTTAGTAACATCTACTTCAATAATCGCCCGTATTCTAATACAAGGCTTTTTCTACTATACGCGTCAACGCGCGTATTTTTGTCAACTATATCAATAATTTAATTGGGGTAACGTGTATTACACGGTAACCCTATGTGTTGTCCACAACACTTTAATACGCTAATCATACATGTACTTACCGGAATTGCGATCAAGCCTCGAACCGAACACCAATCTTTGTCAAGAGCATAAGGTTTAAGTCCAAGCATGGTTTTTCCCACCATACTTGAATCTCTTAAACTAAGGCTCTGATACCAACTTGTAACACCCTAGTTTCTATTTAACAGTTTTACATGTAAATACCAACAATTAGATGTGTAGTTAAGACTACACATGCTATATAAATATGGATTTATTAAAACTTTTACAAATCATAAGTTATTCTACATAACTTAATCGGGTTCGTCGTTAAACATTTACAACGAAGCAATGTGCGGAAGCATGTGTCTTTATCGTGTTCGGTTCTTCATTGAGCTTGATCGTCTTTCGGCATCCAAAATGTACCTACGTTTCATAAACATGAAATGCTTTAGTCATACTAGGATTAAAACGTGTTTAAACGAGTCCGGTAACGAATATGAAAGGAGAAATCCCAACGTTAAACTCTTGATATCAAAACAAAAATTTCAACTTGGTCTCCACCGTAACTTACGGTGTCACCGTAAGTTACGGTGGCCTCTGAAATTATATTCCCCCACCGTAACTCAGGGGTGTTCTACCGTAACTAATTCATCTCCACCGTAACTTACGGTGGCACCGTAAGTTACGGTGGCCTCTGCAACCAACTTTTCCATTTTGCCGTTATTTGACACGAAAACTTTCGTATCTTTCAATCCGTTTATCCGTTTGACCTACCGTTTCTTCCTACGTGCTTGTAATGTGATTCTCCATCAAATGGATTGAAAGTCCGACTTCCGGATTAACAAATTTATAGAGTTTTAAGCGTTTGGCTTAAACTAGAATTTACCCATTTTAACCCATTCATGTATTTATCAAACAAACTTATTTGTTTGATCCCAAATTCTCGCGAACCTTCTAATTTCTATATCGTCTATCATATTTGGCTCAAACCACGGGTTTCCTACGCATTTTAAACCCGCTTATACTCAAGTGCTTATTTTGACCCGTTAAGGACATTTAAGCAACTTTTACGCATAACTCACACCCATTTCTTTCTAGCATTTTATTTCCACATTAGTTATCAAATGACCTTCCATCACATCTATGTTTGTGATGGTTTTAATGTGACGATCTATCTAATCCGAGTTTTACCCTTCGGATTATCAATTTACGGCAAAGACTCATATAGAGTCTTTTGACCAAGGATTTACATCTTACGCTATTAGACTTATTCTACGTATTAACTTGATTATAAAACTCGTTTTCAAGCGACTTCTAAGGGTTGTTTCCTTAATTTTGCTTACAAGGGTGTTTTGGTCATTTTTAACCCTTCTTTTACAACGAAGGGCTTGCTTAAACCATGTACGCCCAAAATCTCATTTTTAACCAAATCTTATTTTCAAAACACTCTGTCTCTAATTTAAATCCTTCGGTTTACCTTTTTAGGTAACCGAATGTCCTTTTTATTTTGCCTAACTCTCATAGAACTTCAAGTTCTAATTTATGAGTTTATCTATAATACATACCTGGCTCGGATCAACTTATTACCCGGTTTTAATACCTTGCCTTATAATTGCTAATTAAGAACGATGCGGGTATCCATTGGATATCTATTCCTGTAAGCATATAACTCGACAAAAGAATAATTAGTCGATATTTTCAAAAGGTGATGTCTACACCTTTTGACCCATTTGGCCGAAATGATCGTTTATCTATGCGAGATGATATTTATTATCGTCTCATCTACATGACTCGTTCCGTTTAACACCGTACGGTCATTTTACTTATAAACCGTTTATTGCTTTCGACATAATATGACCAAATTATCGATTTACTTCTTTTTAACCATTACTATGGTTTCTTTCAACTTTGATTATCTTGTTCCGTTCGACTACACGACGGAACATCATATTTCAATTGTTTAGATATCTCATTCGTAATTTATATGATAAGAAAATATTCAACAATTTAAGACTAGTGTAAGCTATACTTACCTTGCATCCGAAATATGCTTTTTCCTTCATTCTTGATTCGTTTGACCCGCTTCCTTCCCCAAGCTTTCACCTAGCTTGCCAAGCGTCAAACTATCATTGTAATTGTAAGATGGTTAGGTTAGTCATAATCATTTACAACTTAACCATCCTACGTTTTTATGTCGAATTTATCATTCGATCTTACTCTTGATCGGTTTGACTTTTTAAAGTCAATCGACTTATCGACTTATTAAATGCACATTTGTTTTATTGAATTTCACTTAGGCATTTCGTCCGAACCTTTAACGAACTTCAAATCTTACACACTAACTACTAGGTAACATGATTTCAAGCATCTATATCATGATCTTAACATCAATCCTTTTATATCATACTAACCCATTTCATGAGAAGTATGATATTAAACCCAATTTCATGGTTTAATCAAACACTTTCTGTTTGATATCATGCATGTTGATTCTAAGCATAGCTATATCATAAATTTTATCATAACATTAAAACCCACTTATCTAAGTGTGTTAACTCATCAAGTCATTCAATTCATAGCATGTTATGTATGATTTTCACTTAGGGTTTCGTTCCTAAGCAAGTATACATCATTAATCTAGCCATAGTTTCTCTAATCCATGCCTAATTCGCGATTAGGATGATTATCCAATTTTTACAACTTCACCAAACATCAAGATTTTTACATACCTTATGATCCCCTAGCTTGGGTGATCATTAATCCATGTTCAATTGTGAATTTAGGCTTCATTTGATCCTTCAATTTGATGGATTTGTTGAAGGTTAGGGTTTGGCTCCTCTTGGTCGCCCCTGGTCGATCTCCACACACACCCTTAGTGTGTGTATTATGTGTTATTACTTGTTTTAATTAAAACAAGTTTCCCATTTGGCAAGTATTAGTCCCTCATGTTTTATTTTGAACAATTGAAGCTACAACTTACCATTTATCACTTAGCCACATACTAGTAACTAGGTTAATTATCCCTAGTTAACTTATTAGGTTCGGGAAGTTATAACCCGTTTTATTTTAAGTCCCGTTAATTTGGCCTTTTATATATACTTTGTTTTCTCAAAGTATTTATTCCCCTTTTTAATTAATATTAGGTTTATTATTTGAGTCCTAATATTTACCGGGTAAATTTTACCACTAACGGTATTTTACCCGTCTTTACTATTAACGTGGTTTGATTTCCAAACCCGTTTTCGGGGTGTTACACTAGTGTTTTATGATTAAACCGTAATTAAAAAATAACAATAATAATAAAATTCAAGTCAAATGCTATAATATATTTAGATGTCAAGTGTAACGGTTCGAGTTTGTTTAGTATGTAAAAAGAACATAGAAACAGAATACTAAAAAGAAAAATAATAATAATAATAATATTGTCGTAAATGTTATACCGTATCTCGCGAGTAACTCGTGCGGACCAGTTGACTGGTTTGACCGAACCGAAAACCGCTGTTGATCATGTTTGACCAGATTGACCAGTTTGACCCGAACTTTGACTGAATCTAGAACGAACCGTGACCCGAGCCGTCATCTAAATCAATGAAATATGACCCGAACGATTAAGACAATCGGACTTGCAACGAAAGTTAACCAAAACAAACTGAAACGAAAGTCGAATCGAAACTGACCTGAGCTGACCCGGTTTGTTGACCCGAAAACATCGAACAGAACCTTAGATCTGAACCGTATCCGAACCGTAGCAAAACAGAACTGAAGGATCCGAGCTGAATCACCACCACGTCGCCTGAGATGTCGGCGCCGGTAACCTGAACCGACCCGAACCCAAACTGAATCTCACACCGGAATCCAAACCCGAGGCCCGAGACCGCACCCAAAATCGTCGTTGCCGGAGCAGCCGCCGCCTTCCGATCTCTCTTTCCGCGTCTCTTTCTCTCTCGTTCTCTCTCTGCTTCCGTCTTGCCGCCGTGTGCCACTGTACGCCACCACCAGACGGTGGTGGCCGTCCGTTAATTGAGGGAGGAGGTGAGGTTGTGGTGGTGTGGTGTTTGATGGGACACGAACAGTCGACCGCCGCCGGATCCATTCCGGTCGCCGGACTGAAACAGAGGGAGGGAAGTGGTAGGTGAGGCAGATGTGATTATGTGCTATGAAGGAGATGAAGTCTGAGTTCTGCATTTGTATGTATGAGTTGTGTGTTGGCAGAGTAAACAAGGAGTACAGGGAACGTTGTTATGAGCGGCTAGGGTTAGGGCAAGACCTTTTCCTTTAGTTTTTAACTGATTTAATAGTTTCAAAAATTGCATAATCAGTCCCTATGGTTTAATTAATCCATGACTATGCTATAATTCAAAGAACTAACTTTATAATTAAACTAACTAGGTTAGTTTACTATCTTTAATATCTAACGAGACTAACTAGATTATTATAAAATTAAACCCTTTTTTTCTTTTCTTTTTTGTTTTTTTTAAGTAATATTAATTAATGAAATTAATTAAATAAAATAGGATAGGTAAATAACCATATTCATGAACAGATTAAATTAAAGATAAAGATTTTCGACGATTATAACGAATCGACGAATTACAAGGATACAAAGTTCCCAAAAATAGGAACATGAACAGCGGTTTCTAAATATGGAAAGTTATGAAAACGCGGAGCGGTACAAGGACGCCCATCAAGCTTTTATATTTCAACACGTCGCTTGTTTTTGCTATTATCGCGGGATTCACGCTGGGAGCTCGTGGTCTGAAGCAGATCACTAGGAACGAAGAGTGAAGAGCAAGCAACAGCCAAGGGGGAGTTTGTTGGTGCGGTTTTTGTGTCTGTCTCTTATTCTTGTTAAGTCTGTAATGTTTGGTCTTTATTTATCGTGTCTGTATGTTTTGGTCGAGTCGACCAAGTCAAGATATCCCCCTATCTTGACTTGGTACGACAATGTATTTATAATGTATGTCAAACAGCTGCATGACTGCAGACTGTTAGTTGTGTTTGTTTTGCCTTTGCTGAACTGTTTGTCTGCATGTTGTCTGTTTGTGCAGCCTACCCACGAAGAACCATTCTTCGTGGGATTCAACCTTCACGAATAACATACTTCGTCCATCTTAATTCTTCGTTGGTTTAACCCACGAAGAACCCAATGCTTCGTGGGCCTGTATGTTTCGTGATCCCAGTAACATTCTTCGTAATGTTACTGGGTCAGGGTGTATAAATAGCAGCATATGTTAACAGTTTAAGCTAAAAGAACACTGAGAGTCTGTCCAAACATTGTGTGTATGTGTTTGTACTTGTTCTCTTCAGATTAATCAAGATAGTGAATCTTTGGTTACTTGTGTGTGTTATACTTTGCTTCGGTTTGCATTCTTACGTGGATTCCGCACTCGTAAGTGTGTTCTAACAACAAGGAAGTAGGTTTCTTGATCCTCCAAGTGGACCTACAAAGTGCTAGACCGGAACCTATGTAGTTCAATTAATGAGCAAGAAGCAAGAAATAAACGGATCAAAATGTCAAGATTGAGGGGTAAATGTTGTGATATATACAATAAACTTCAGCTAAGAGAACAAAGGTAAAGTTGGTAAATTGGTTTGGCTTTGCTCCACTAAATCTATATACCCGAGGCCGATCAGTGCGCTGTATCTTTTTTATTTTAGTTTTTGTTTTGCATATACGCTTCGATCCACCCTAATTGTTTTTTAACTTTTTCTTTTGCAATAACACATACTACACAAATTTTTTAAAGCATAAATTTCCGTTTCCATTATTTTTTTTTCTTTTCATTTTTTTTTAGTTTTGATTTTATATTTTCTAATTAATGAACCAAGTGTTTAGTGGTTATGTTACGACTTTATTTTTTGTGTGTTTTTTTTGTTTGCTATATTATGTGCTAGTATCGTAAACAGCTAAAATTTAGTAATAAATCATGGTTATTCGTTGTATAGATGTGAAAATTTCGCGCTAGAATGTGTAGATGATCGGATTTAAAATTTTCTGGCCGCAACGCGCGGAGGAGGAAAACCTAGTTAATTACATTATTTGGATTAGTAGACTTTAATTATGGGCTTAGGTTTTCTTAATTAGTGATGTGTTTTTTATGTTAAAGTATTTAGCAAGACTAAGTAAGTATTAATGGGTTAGTGGCCCTAATTCTTAGTTTGTGGGTTTTTCTTTTTCTTTTTTTTTTTTTTTTTTTTTTGTGCGAGTAAAGCTTGAAAACCCAACAGTATTATATGATCACCTTATGAACCCGGGTTGGTGTTAAGGATTCCCTGCATTAATCGAAATAGAAAGTTTATTTTGGCTAGAAATGAAAGAAATCAATAGGATTATGACATATGGCAAAATTTAAAATAAAGAGAAAATGTATTTCAGTCAATCATATCCTTTCTTCTTCCTTCTTCTCCCCAGTAACTTCAAAACCCACCATTTTTAAATTGTTTTAATAAAACTTATTTTTCAAATTGCTTTAATAAAATCGCATCAGAAAATTTAATTTTCTGGAAATTGGCTCATTTTCGTAGACAGTTTTTGATCTCTACTTCCTGGTTTAGACAGTTTTTGAAGTGTTTTTGGTGCATTGCGTTTTAGGTAAAACACATTTTTATGTGTTTTCAGTCCATTGCGTTTTAGAGAGAACACTTTCTTTTCTGTTTTTAGGCCATTACGTTTTAGAAATAAGACATTTTTAAGTGTTTTCTAGCCATTGCATTTTAGAAAAACACATTTTTGAATCGTTTTTAGTCCATTGCGTTTTAGGTAAAACACATTTTTATGTGTTTTCAATCCATTGCGTTTTAGAAAAAAATGCGTTTTTAAGTGTTTTCTGGCCATTGCGTTTTACAAATATGACATTTCTTTGTGTTTTTTGTGCATTGTGTTTTAGGTAAAACACATTTTTATGTGTTTTCAGTCCATTGCGTTTTAGAAAAAAGAAATTTTTAATTGTTTTCTGGCCATTACGTTTTACAAATAAGACATTTCTTTATGTTTTTAGTGCATTGCTTTTAAAAAAAAAGTGTTTTTTTACGTTTTTCTTTCATTGCGTTTTACGCAACTGGGTTTTTTTTCCATTGTGTTTTACGCAACTGAGTTTTTGAATTTTTTTCGAAAAAATAGCAATAGTATACTCGTTTTAAAGATAAAAAACGCTCGTTTTTTTGTGCAATTTTTATAAAAAAATAATGTCGTATGAAAAAGTTATTAATGTTTAAAAAATAAGGGTATTGGAGGAGAGAGAAACTATTGTACTGGATTGACTACGATGCCCTTACACAAACCCACACAAACCCACACGCCTCTTTTCTTCCCTTCAATTTCCCTTATTTAATCTTAGTCAAGATTACTTCCTAACCTTACAAGCCAAATAAACTTTCTATTATATCCTAACCCTAGATAGTAATACTAATAATAATAATAAGCACAATTGCATGTCTTTCTTATTCTACCGTGTCCACTTATCCCGCAAATCATACCAAAAGAATTCATATAAATCAAAATAATAATATCACATGATCAATCAGTGAATGAAATCATGACTACAAAAACAATGAAAGAATAGTAAAAAATATCGTAACAATCATCAAATCTCTACATAACCAAAGCCACAGCAAATACAACCACGGCCACAGATCCAGCAGCAACTCTGTTAAACGTAGCAGCACTAGGCGGCGAAGTAGTCGGCGATCCAGTCGGAGTGGACGGAATAAACGACGGAGAAGTCACCGGAGAACCACCGGGAGAAAGAGAGGTAGGAGGAGCAGGTGGAGAAGCTAACGGAGCTTCAGTTGGTGCAGATGTAACGCCTGGCTCTTTTGTGCTTTCCATTTATAGAAAGTTTTGTTCGTATTTCTATTGTTGGAAACCTCGTATTCTTGTAATCGTCCTTTCCTTGTAATCATTGTAAAACCGAGACTTGGATCATTAATGAAACTCGTATTTTGTTACAAATATGTTATACACACTTCATATATGCTCGTATGTTCGAAACGGTGAATCAATTGGTGTTTAATCATTATTCTTGGAAACTATGTGCTAAACTTGTAATTAATCTAAACTTATGCATAAAACGTGTCTTGAACGTGAACGACACTTGATTTCGATACTCATGCGCATAATTATATTTGGTTTATACTCCTCATACTTAAATGTACCTCAAACTATGCTTTTGTGACAAATATGGCCCTTAAATACCCTAAAAACATCAAATACACAACTTCAGGGGTCAATTTGTAATAAATGAAACTTCATTTCGGATAAGCAAGCCCGGGCGGCCCGCCTGGACTTACCCTGATACCTTAAGCGGGCCGCATGGCCATCAGTTTCGCAGAAAACACAACCAGCTGCATTTTGACGCGATTTTAGCACGAAATCCTATGTTTCCTTCCTCCCCAATCACCTTTAATCCACCTCTAAACACCTCCAATCATCCTTAACCTCTTCCACTATAAATACAACCCTCCTCCAAGCATTTCTACACTTTCAACACTCTCAAATCACTCCAAATTCACTCTCAAATCAGTTGCAAATCTGCATTTTCGGACAGATTCATACTCTTGCACTAAAGTGAGTATAACTTGCTCATTTCTTAACGAAATTACTTGATTCTTCTTCCTACTTGCTTGGATAATCATAGGGTTCGATTCCTTGACTTCTCCTGGGAGAAATCAGACCTGGAATTGCCCTGAAATGGTCCATAAACTTTCTGTTTTGTTTTAAGTACTTCAAAAGTTTGTTTAAACTTATCCAACTTGTGTCTAACACATCTCATACCTATGTCCCAATGCTTACAACCTCTCTTATGGTTGGTTAAGCTTAAAAACAAGGTTGAGACACTTGAAATCAGAGGATTAAACCTCATAACTTTCTGTTTTGTTTAGGGTATTTCACCCACAAGTCATGTTCAAGCTTAGTTCTTGATGAGAAGTGATTATGGAACAACTTGGGTTGTTCCAACAGAAAATCCTCACATGATTTGATGATTTCTCTTAGTTAGATTGTTTATATTATTATACAAAGCCTAGTTCGTGACCCTCCTTGGTTGTTTTTACATCAAGAGAAGTGGTGAACATTCAAGGGGTTCCTAAACGGAAGCTTATCCTTCCTACCCCATACATGACATCCATGAATAACTCGAGGTGCCTAAATGAAGATCTTAATCTTCTACCTCCTACATGAATTATTGGACTAAGTAATATGTAATACATAACCTAGAAACTATATATATTCATTCGAACCTTTAATGTTGAACTTGTGTTTAGATGTTAAAGTAGTAGAATATCATCTAAAAACCTAAAACACCAAGTATGATTCTAATGGGCGCATTACCCATGAAAACATTCTAACCATATTGGTTACATAGTGTCATACAAGGGTTACTAAGTTAAAGATGATTATTTTCGTATCATATTTTATTCTACCTTATGTTATGTTAAACTCCGAATTTATAATCTTCCGTTGAACGCCAAACTCACACACCTATGTTTCCTCGTGTAGAAGGACTAGGTGCTCCAAAGTAATCCATTCCATCAACTCACTCGCGGGATTTCAAGTAGGAAAGCTTGCAACCACCGTGAGTATACTCGATCCCTTTTTCCCCTTTACACTTTGGGTTGCAACATGTATAATTATGCAAACAACTTTTGAACTAAACATACTCAATCTTTGAACGAATGCATGAACTAATGTGACTTACTTGCTATTCTTGTATGCTCTATGAACGATTTGGAACGTTATATGCTCATTGACTTGTTCGCCCACCTTAACAATTATAGCGCTATAGGATTAACGCCCCGCCTGCTGAACTATTGGGTATTGTTAAGTTACCACCCCGCTGAACGATTGGGATTAGGCTATTTTATGCGTTGTGTTCTAGGGTTTGATCATATTGTACGCCAAAATTGCATACTAGCAAGCACATATTATGAATCATGTTGGATTGAGTTTTTATTCTATTATGCTATGTAAACAAACTTGTATACTCGCTCATTGCCTTTGCATTGAAACTCTATTTTAATACATGTTGCAGGTTGATAAATGAAGTATGGATGATTGATGAAACAAGTGTAGGGTGGACTAGATACACACCTTTAATCTATTTATCTTTTGTTGATTTGAATTTGAACAATGTTGTTATTTCCATTTTAAATGTTGTATGACAATTTAGTCCTTGCAATGAAATTTGAATTCAATTAATTATTGTCACATAGTGTTATGATGTTTTGAGCAATTTGTTCGTCTCATCCCGATGTTTCCGCCATCGGTTGGGGTGTGACAGCAGAAGTAGGAGCAATCGTCGGAGAAGGAGGTGATGAAACCGGAGAAGCAACCGGAGATACAGTCGGAGAACCGGTGGGTGACTGAGAAAGAGCTGATCCAACGATCATAGCATACAATATAAACATAGCATAACCTGAAGACGCCATTGTAGTAATGTGGAATAGTACTAGATTTTGTTTTTAGAGACAGAAGTGGGATATGATACGATGAAACTACAACAGATGATGAGGTTTATATACGAGGTTTTGGTCGGTTTTCGGATAGATGAGATTAGATCACAGCCGTTGGTTATTTCTGTATGTTTCCGCGTTAGGTTAAACAGCTTCAACACCGATTTAAACGTTTCCACGAGGAAACAATCTCAGCCGTGAAAAGAAGCTTCTCTATCCTGGGCCGTTGGATTGAAAAACTGAATTAAGAAAATTAGATTGTTAATTTATTTAGTTTTGAAATAATAATAACTTAAATAGGTGTTAATTTCAAGTGACCCCTTATATTGAGGCACGTTGTAGGGCCAATTGTTTTCTGGCTTCCAACGGGAATACACTCATCATAGATTAATTTTCGCTTACTTACCATCAATTTTTTGATCGTAAAGTACAAGTCTTCTACATGGTTTGTATTTGTGATGATCATTGCATTTTTATTCATCTATTATTTTCAGTGATGAGATTACTTTAGAGAGTATAAATAGGTGGGAGTATAAATAGGTGATGAGGGATTATTCTTGAAGAACTTTATCCATAAATATTGTTTAGGCCTGGCAATAAATACTCATTTGGCTATTTTAGTTTATTTTTGGTTATTTTAAAAATGAAGATAGGTCAGGATAGGTGAGGAAATAATTAAGCATGGGTCAGGTTGCGTTTTAAGATATCTATTTAAAATAAATCGTGGGTCATGATGGGTATTACGCTAGGTAAATGAGTAACTGTAAAAGAGTATCACAGTCAGATTTTTCGTCCTATTCGAGTGTTCGTAGACGTTGACTTCACAAAAAAATCAAAAAAACTAAAAAAAAAACAGAAAAATTTAAAAATTTAAAAAAACAAACAAAACTACATCTAACTGCAATTTGCCCTGTGATAAACGAAGATGACAATAACCGATCTAGAGGACGTTTCGAAACTCTAACCATAACCGTAAAATGATTCGACAGAAGCAACCCTAGCATCGTCGAAATCGTCTGCTTCATCGAATCCTTCGCAGCATCAGAAACGTTGTTCGAAATCACGGAACAATCCAACGGCTCGATCTTCTTCAACATGTTCGCGATGACGGAGAATTCACGATCGAAGGAACATTCTGTCGAGTTGATACAAATTCATCGGATACTCCGCCGCCGTCAACGCCGGAGATTAGAAAGTTGACGGTGGTAAGAGGACGTTTTTTATATGCGGTTGTGGTGGAGGACGGCGACGAGGGGCGGATGAGGAGGTGGTGAGTGTATGGAGGCGGTTGGTGGAAGGTGGAATGGTGAGAGGTGGGTGAAACGTGAGAATAAAGCCCAAGAGGAAGTTGCCGCCATTAATGTCTCGCGAAGCCCTCACACGAGTTTATCTTGTACTCTGTTGTTCACAATTAATTAATATTTTTTATTTGTTTGATTTGTTATTACCCAAACTCATCCTAACCTTTAATAAACTCATCCTAACCCATACCCATCCTAACCTTTTTCTTAAAAAACTCATCCTAACCTATACCCATCCTAACACATGACCCAAACATGCCCAACCCATCATTTTTGCCACCCCTAGTATTGTTCATAGCTGCGCTTGGGTCAATTGAGCCAAAACGTTTAATTTCATCATGTGTTTATTCCAATTCATCTTTACAGTGTTCTTGAGTGTAATTCAATCAATTCCGTAGGTCGAATTGTATCTAATCATCATGGGTTGTTATTGTATCAGGTATACCCATGAGGTGCATGTCGAATAATTGCTCGTCAAATATCGGGTACTCCAGTTATTTTGTAAAATTCACCCTTTTTAAATAATCTTAATGCCCAAGGATATTAGAAATACTACTAAAAATTAGTGAGTTATTCTATTACCAATGAAAAAAGAAAATAAAAATAAGAACATACCCATCCCATCTTATACCTCTAAATATTTTAAACCTAACCACATATTCATATCTGAATTATGTAGCATTACCCTTCCTTGATGCTTTGTTGTCGGGTTTACATGTCAGGTTTGAGTTTGTTGCAATCCCGAAAAGGTAAATCCTAATACATTAGCAGCGAAATGAAATTACGATAATAAGTCCTAACTCGATTCTAAGGTCGAGAAAACCTTCAATATTAACAACTTACAAAACCGCATTTGAATTCAAGATTTTGTATTGTTTGGCTCGTTTATTAATAGATTTCTGGCAGAAAAAAATATGAAAATCCTGATTCTTAACGTATATTATTTTACAATTACTAGTTATTACTACAATAGGTCTTGACTCCATAAGAAAATTTATGTGCTTGGTGTTGCTTGCCTCAAAGAGTTAACTTTTTGCATTGCTCGCAAATTGGTGGTAGAAGTATAAAATAGATAATTACAACTTATGGTCTAAAATTTAATCATCGATGCACATAAAATAATTCGGCTTGCATGTCATAAAAGTCTGGTCGGTACTACGATTGGGGGTCAGTAGGTTTTTAATGGGTCAAGTTTTGGTAATTAGTCATGTGTTTTTTTTGTTGAACTTTTTAGCAAGATTAAGTTAGTGGATTAATTGGTTAGTGACCTTAGTTATTAGTTAGTTGGTCGGTGAGTTTTAGTTTTGTTCTTGTGCGAGTAAAGCTTGAAAACCCAACAATTGGTATTGCATATGTAGGCTCATAATGTGGGATTAGCGAGGTTTAAAAACGAGGGATGGTTTGAGAGTTGTGTTCGGAAAAGGGGGACTAGCCCCTTAAACTAAAAAGTAGAAGAACATGCGTTTCCCTGGCAGTGATTACCTGCCAAAGCAAGACTGAATTGGCAGTCTACTCAATTAATTGAAGTCGTCAACCGGATTAATTCAAAAAGTGAAGCTAGCATGTTAGTTCCATAAAATGGTGGAGCAAGGTGAAGTGAACCAATATTGAACTAAGTAGTTAACAATGGATTTTAGGGCAAAAGCTCGCACTAATTCATATTAATTATAAGATATGAGAAACACAGGGAGAACAAGATGGGAAACTAGAACAAATCACTCACAAGCTAATTCATAATCATATTCTCTCTTATCCTTGTGTTTATAACCTGCGTCAGAACATTCCAAATTTGCAATCATTACTTGTTAGGCTTTTACTAATGGGTTGTTTGATTGGGCAACTGTAGTGTTATAAATGATAGTTAGGCTTGGACCCATAATGTTCATAACACAAGCAGGTTGTAATTAAAAGTAAACAAGCATGCACACACGTGAAGCAATTTTTACGGCTGAGATCATCGAAGGAACCAAGCAAGTATTTAATTTTTGAAGTAAGCAACTAGATTGGTCAATTCTCAGACCAAAATCTAGAAGCACACAAGTAGGTGTCAAGCAAGCAGCAATTCTGTCTAGGCTAATCAATAACAGGTTAATCGAAACAAAAACAACAGTTGCCATTCGATAAAACCAAGCTAACACACCTTAATGTATCTATAGCCTCTGTCGAGAAAGATTAAAGCACACATGCAAGTTGAAAATTATAATGAATTCAGCAAGTTTCGTTATTCACATCCTCGATTTTGTGGAAATGGTATGATTGGGACAGAACCAATCAAAGTAGAAGAGTTGCAAAAGTATGATCTTCGCAGGGAAACAAGTTAGCAAGAAAGTAGCACAGTTTGGAAAACGAGTAGTAAGGCTATATTTTTGGCAATTGATATCAAGCAAGATACCTTTTTAAAGAAAGTTAACTAGCAAGATCAACAAGAAAGAAAGTCGGGCTCAAATCTTCTAATCCTTAAGATAAAAAGAGAGAAAGAGGTGCCAAAAGAAAACAAAAGGACGGAAAGAGGACAACGTCGCTTAGCAAGAAAGAAAGAAGGTCTTGCAAGAAAGAAGGAGATCGACGTTACAATAAAGAAAGAGCAAGCAGCGAGCAGATGGAAAAAAGAATGGGTGTCGATCAGAAATAAAGAAGGAAATCAACAGTTGAAAGAAAGAAATAATCAAACCTTAGTGGTTCGTATAGCAAGAGCAAGACCGGAACATATGTGGTTCAATCAATGAGCAAGAAGCAAGAATGAAACAGATCAAAATGTCAATATTAAGGGGTAATTGTTATGATATATACAATAAACTTCAGCTAAGAGAACAAAGGTAAAGTTGGTAAATTGGTTTGGCTTTGCTCCACTAAATCTACATACCCGAGTTCGATCAGTGCACTATAATTTTTTTTATTTCACTTTTTGTTTTGCATTTACACTTTGATCCACCCTAGTTTATGTTTTTTAAAATTTTTCTTTTACAATAACACATACTACACAATTTTTTTAAAGCATAAATTTATGTTTCCATTAATTTTTTTTTTTTAGTTTTCTTTTCATTTTTTGATTTTGATTTTATATTTTCTAATTAATGAACCAAGTGTTTAGTGGTTATGTTACGACTTTATTTTTTATGTGTTTTTTTTGTTTGCTATATTATGTGCTTGTATCGTAAACCAATAACCATTGAATTCCCACGAGTCCCTATGGCGATACATTTTTTCTTACAAAAGGACAAGCTAAAATTTAGTAATAAATCATGGTTATTTGTTGTATAGATATGAAAATTTCGCGCAAGAATGTGTAGATGATTGGATTTAAAACTTTCCCGCCGCAACACGCGGAGTGGGAAAACCTAGTTAATTACGTTATTTGTATTAGTAGACTTTAATTATGGGTTTAATTTTTCTTAATTAGTCATGTGTTTTTTATGTTGAAATATTTAGCAAGATTAAGTAAAAGTATTAATGGGTTAGTGGCCCTAATTCTTAGAGTTTTTTACAGAAGTAGTGCCAATATGAGAAAATATTTGACAACTAATGCCACTCCTAAAAGTATTTCACAATTAGTGCCATAGCCATTCAAAATGGCGAATTTATATGAGATGTAGGTTTGTGGCAGAAAAAATCAGAATGTGTAAGACCCCAATCATTTGTAAAGCTACCATAGCCATTTGTAATGGCGATTTTTTTGAAATCCTGCACAAAAAGCCATTTGTAATGGCGAATTCTGCACTTGTACCAACAT
>JARYGA010016974.1:0-21778 GCA_030545235.1 Helianthus tuberosus | reverse complement strand
CACATTGGGGGACATTAAACTTCCCATTTACATGGAGGGACTTAATTCTTTTCAAAAAATTTGTGTTATAGATTGCTTTTCATGTTGCAATGTTATCCTTGGCAGGCCATGGATACATGACATGAAAGCAGTTCCATCTACATATCATAAGTGTGTTAAACTCCCTACTCCATGGGGTGTGGTGAAGATAGAAAGTGACCAACAGGAAGCTAAAAATTGTTACACTTCATCAATGAAGCCAGCTTCAAGACCCAGAGAGCAATAGCAATTAAAGTATCCTCCAAGAGATGTCCTGGAGGCGAGAGAACAAGATGTCAAAGATATCCTGATGGATCCTCAGGATCCTGAATCCAAAGTTTTTATAGGATCCGGGATCCTCAACAATATTGAACAGGATCTAGTATCCTTCCTAAAGAGGAGAAAAGCTACCTTTGCCTGGAAGCATGAAGATATGACAGGTATTTCTAAAGATATTATTACTCATAAACTTGGCATTGACAGGTCATTCAAACCCAGACACCAAAAAAGGAGAAAGTTTGCACCTGAGAGGAATGCCATTATCCAGGAGGAGGTAGATAAACTGCTCAGAGCAGGTATGATTAGAGAGGTTAAGTATCCAAGATGGTTAGCCAATGTGGTTGTTGTTCAAAAGAAAATTAGAAAGTGGAGGGTATGTGTCGATTTTACTGATTTGAACAAGGCATGTCCCAAGGATCCTTTCCCATTACCCCACATTGACTCCATGGTGGATGCTACCGCGGGTCATGAGTTGTTGACTTTCATGGATGCTTCATCTGGATTCCAACAAATTCAGATGGAACCATCTGATCAAGAGTATACAGCCTTTACGACCCCTACTGGTATCTATTGTTATCTTTCTATATCGTTTGGACTAAGAAATGCAGGTGCAACCTACCAAAGGCTAGTTAATATGATGTTTAAAGAACAAATTGGACACACAATGGAAGTATATATAGATGGCATGGTGGTTAAGTCCAAAAAAGTTGAGGATCACCTTAAAGACTTGGAGGAAGCATTTGATATCCTTGATAGATACAATATGAAATTGAATTCTTCCAAGTGCCACTTCGGTGTAAAGGCTGGCAAGTTTCTAGGCTACATGGTAACAAAAAGAGGCATAGAGGCAAATCCAGAGCACATCAAGGCAATTGTGAATATTACGTCTCCTGCCAATGCGAAGGATGTGCAAAGATTGTCAGGAAGGATCGCAGCCTTGAACAGATTCATCTCAAAGTCATCAGAGAAATGCAAAGAATTCTATGACATTCTGAGAAAGAACAAGAAATTTGAGTGGACTGAAAAACATGAAAATGCTCTCAAGGCCCTTAAGGGTTACCTATCCTCAGCTCCAGCGTTAATGAAACCAGAAAAAGGGGATATATTATCCTTATATTTGGCAGTCTCCTCTAAGAGAGTAAGTGAAGTCCTTGTTAAGGATCATGAAGGTACACAACATCCTGTATATTATGTAAGTAAAAGTTTGTTTGATGCTGAATCCAGGTATTCTCATTTAGAAAAACTTATCCTTGCTTTAATTATGGCATCTACTAAACTACGCCACTATTTTGAAACTCATGCTATTATTGTTAAAACTAACTTTCCAATTAAGAATGTTCTCAAGAAACCTGAATTGTCAGGGAGGATGGCAAAATGGGCAGTCAAGCTTACTGCCTATGATATCAGATATGAACCAAGAACTGCCATTAAATCTCAGGCCTTGGCTGACTTTGTGGCTGATTTCAGTAGTGATCTACAAAAGGAAGCTGAATTGGAAGTTCAACAGCTGGAAGAGACTAAGGATCCTTGGATACTCTTCACAGATGGAGCCTCTAATGTCAAAGGAACTGGACTAGGCATACTACTAAAATCGCCACAGGGGGACATAATACCCCACTCAATTGCTTGTGAGTTTCAAACTACTAACAATGAGGCTGAATATGAAGCCTTAATAGCTGGTTTGCAAATTGCCAAGCATATGAGGATCAGGTATCTTGAGGTACATGTAGATTCTTTATTAATCACTAACCACTTTAATGGTTCTTATGTTGTCACACCCCAACCGATGGCGGAATCATCGGGGTGCGGCACTGAGCGAAACAGATTGTTCATGAGTATTCACAATAACTATTAATTACTAGATATTTAAACGTCACATCCCATACCATAACATATCCAAATAAAACAGTTATTACAGATAGTTATCTCATAAACAAGTACTGATCCGACAACTCAGATTTCAAAATAGACAATTTATTTATTTGTTTCTAGGACTCTTTCCTAGCCTCGATTTCATCATACAGCAAACAAGGCATCCTAGCATCTTATGCACCTGCCACATACGTTAAAGTAAAAGTCAATACACACAGTGTAAAGGTGAGCACACAAGTTTAGTAATAGCATATAGAGTTTGAAATCGACTACGCATAACCAGCACGTACAACGTGTGATGTGAAGCACGTTAGTTATCGACATGATCCTATCAATACCAATGACTGCGGGTTGACTGCCCAAGGCAGTTCGTAACACGTATTCACCACCGTGAACCATGTGATTAGTAGTCCTTAACAACCCCTGAGTGATCAGGTGCTGAGTCCAAACTATAGTACTATCGTTGCTAAGGCAGGTAGACAGCAATCTATATGTAAACATAACAAACAAGCATTCATCGAATCACGTATACATGCAGTAACGGTTAGCGTTTAAGTATTTGTAGTGTGTTTGATGTGATTTAGGATAAGTAACGTATGTAACACCCAAAAGTGCGTAAAGCAAAAAGGGGTTCGAGTATACTCACTGCGATTGTGTTTGTGGATTGAAGGGAGCGCTTAGAGCGGAGTTAGCCTGAACAGTTAACGATAGCATAAACGATAAGCGGCGCGTAAAACGATACAAGTGTACTAAGGATCAGATGGTAATCCGATTGGATGGCAATTCGATCGGATGGCCAGTCGATCGGGTGGCAATCCGTTCGGATGGTCATCCGATCGGATGGCCATTCGATTGGATTGTCACCTTGCTTGGTGAGGATGTGTTTGTGTATGATGGTTTGACTTTTGAAGTTTTTGTTGTAGCATTTTGAAGATAGAGAAGTATCTCTACCCTTCAGGTCGGTCGGTCGATTGATCGGTCGTTCGATCGGTCGTTCGATCGGACGGCGATCCGATTGGCGAGGCTTCTTAGTGTGAGTACAAGTTCACAGCAGGACGGTCACTCGATCGGATAGCAATACGATCGGGTGGCAACCCATGTGTATTGAACATGTTGAAAATTGTCTAAGTACCAAAGTCCTAGACGTCACACGATCGGACGGTCGCACGATCGGACGGTCGCTCGATCGGAGGAAAATCCGATCGGACGGTAATCCGTTCAACGTCCAAGTCCTTGAATAGTTTGAATAAAAGTTTAAGCGTGGAACCAATGTGCAACCCGATTGGACGGCCGGTCGATCGGATGGCAATCTGATCGGACGGCAATCCGTCCCAACGGTCAGATCGTCTTGTCACTTGATTCTGTTTGAAGTTTTGTAGTCTTTGAACGAGACGTTTTGATACCTTGCTTGAACAACAGAACCCTTATCTCGGCCCAAGTGACCCGACCAAACAGGAATCACCCAAGTCCGACCTGTTCACAGTTCGAGTCGGTAGTTCATGTTCAAACCCGAAATCAATATCTCTCGGATAGAATTCAGATCTGGAACTAATGCATCACTAAGAATGAGTAGAAAATTAGAACAAGCTCCGATTCTATCGGTTTGAGTGCATTGAGTGTAAAAGAGTTGAAAGAAAGTTGGAAAACCATCTTTCAATCCTTTTCACAGTGATTATGTTCAGATCTATGCAATATCTTTGTTCATTCATGTGGAAATCATCCAGATCTAAGTTGTTCTTGGTGGATTAAAGCCAAAACATGAAGTTCATAAGAACACCATGGTGACATCATCCTAGAACACCTCAAATCCACTGATTTCTCGTTTAAAAGTTGAGATTCAAAAGATAGAAAGGTGTAGGAGTGCATGTAGATCAAAAAAGTACAATATTTAGGTTGAAAACTTACAAGATTTGAGAGAAATCGGGAGAAAAGAGCATGAATACGGCTGGTTCGAATGAGAGGAGTTGTCACCATTAAATGAGGTAACAACTGGGGTATTTATAGGGTTTCCCAAAATGGAAAGTGGGGAAGTGGCTGGTCGATCGGGTGGCAGTCCGATCGGGTGGCAGCCCGATCGGGTAACAACTCGATCGGATGGCAATCCGATCGGCTGGCACTCCGATCGGTTGGCCACTCGATCCTAGTGTTTGGCGCGACGAGTTTTGTCGTTTCGATTCGCGTGTTGAGCGTTGCGATTCGAATGAGCGATACGATAGAGTTACCCATTAAATTACTTTTAATCCCAGCTACTATATCTAACATACAATCATCCTAAACATCCTACGATTAGCGTTTCGATTCGATTGCGATGCGATAGATTGCGATTTCGATCGATTACCACAACATAATATAAATAAACATGCACAAATAACACATAAGTAACACACACACATAAAACAATTTCCAGAACGCATAATTCGAGTTGCGAGCGCGATTGTGATTAAGTCGATTAGCGATTAATATGCGATTAAACCTCTTTTATTAACAAGTACTCCACATAATACAACTAATGTGATAAAACAAATAGATTATCTACAAGTCAAAGAAGTCAAAACAGGAGTTGAGCAAGGAGCGACATATTGTAATTACAATTTGTCTGCATTAGCTCCACACGCCCCCGTGTTCGCTGGGCACGGCCCCGTGTGCATAAGCGTATCTGTACTATCAAGATTTTGCGAATCTTAGCGTTGACCACGGCCCGGGTTGAGCTGGGCACGCCCCCATGCTGGGAATAGAAGCTTTTATTGCTTTGTCTTTTCTGCAGACACCTGGCCACGCCCCGTGTCCGCTGGGCACGGGGTCGTGGTTAGAATTCTGATTTCTTGTTTTTGCTTGGGAAGATGCTGTCGAGGGGTCGGGCATGCCACGTTTATTCCTTTTCTTTGTATTTATGTTAGATTTTGCTGCATATTTGTTCCTTTTGTTCAATTAAGCTCATTTGGTCCTGAAAATACAAAAGGAAGACAAAAGCACACTTTTTCCAATATTAGTACTAAAAAAGGGTTAGTTTTATGCTCATTTGATGTAATTTATATGTTGCATTTTACACACATCAGTTACAATGAATTACAAGTGTGAGTGTTCGTGAATGTGAGTGATCGCAGCTTGTAGAGAGCAAAAGTGTGGGTGAAAAGTTGTATCTATCGATTCGTACATTCCTTTTTATAGTAAAACAGAAATAACAAACTATCCTATAAAACCGGGATGCTGTGAATATTCCCTTCTTGAACGTTGGAGACCCCTTCTTCCGGCTTCAACGTTCCCTTTTCAACTGATTAGTCCGAGTCTTCAGGAGAATAAGTCCACTCGAACGTTATAGGCTTGCCATCCTAATCTGCACGTGAACAATGAGCAACTACCAGGATACTGCATCAGGATATTACCAATATCCTGATCCGGTATCCTGGTCACAAACATAAGTGTTTTAGTTAGGATATAATTCGGAATATATGTTCAGAAAACCACCCATAACACATCCATTATTGTAGGTTCTGTTAGTTTCATAAACAATTTAATCCTCAATCCTGCAACGTCATAAGGGCTGTTTCCTCCGATCGACCAAAGAAAGACTGATGGTCACCGCAAACAACAACCTCTGCCACGACAAGAACGCCACCTTAGAGAATTCCAAAACACATAGTTCACCGTAGAGACTTCGTTTGATGATCGTCGTTGTGCCGATTGGCGATTGAGGACAGTCGCCGGAGTGTAAGGGTTTCGAGGCGACAGTGATCGCCAGTTGTTAGACTTAGACGGAAACGTAAATTCATGGTTTTTTGTTTATGTATGGTAAGATCTAAAAAGAAAACCCCTTATATCTGTGTTCTAAAGTTCACATAAAGAAAATCCTATTTCTATTGATCCAAAGGTTGATATCTGTAAAGTAATTCGATTTAAAAAAATAGAGGAACAAAATTGTTTGCATCCTTTACTGTATGTGAGAAAAAAAATATGCGTAGAAGCATACATAATATATTCCTTTTCAATTATCACTTTGTAAGATATAAATTTGTGCATCTTACTTTGGAAATACAGATATATATATATATATATATATATAGATATTATCCAGTAGATCGTGAAACTTATATATCATACTGTGGAGAATGGATGATGTGTACCCGGATTATGAGGAATGAAGATGTTCGGAATCCAAAAGCAATGTTGATGAATTCGTGATGTGGTTGCAGATGGCCCAGATTTGATGAACGGAAAAAATCTGAATCCAAGCCAATAAATTCCCTAATGAATAGAGCGATCGTGCTGATAACGTGATAAGAAACAATATGAAAATTGTATTCAATACTCTGAAGAGAACCACCTTTGTTTATAATACAGTAGATATGTATAGATAAAAGAATAACTGTCAAAGCAGTTATTTGGGGGGTTTTTATATCTCCTGTATATCTGGTTTTATAACATCCCGCAATTTGTGTTTACCGATTGTGTGGTTACGCATTTTTCCCATATATGCATGGGAGGTTGAGTTTTATTTTATTTTTTTTTAATTATGTTATTTGTTTTTTCTTTATTCTTTTATAATTCTTAGAGAATTGGGATGACTTTTATAAGGTTTTTTATTATTTTTTTCTAAATTTAACGCAAAACACATGACTATTTATATTTCACAACACGTTTATAAATTTACTTGGAAGCAGATTGTAAAAGTTGGTCATGATGTGGAAGATTGTGGGGCTGATCTGGAAGCCCAATTCAGAAGCATCCCAGGTGACGGGCGGCTCATCTCATTCCGTAAAGAAAGGTGGATAGGTGAGACCCCTTTATGCGGCAAGTTTCCAAACCTTTTCGAACTGGAGCAGGTAAAGAATGTGGCATTAGCTGAGTGGATAACGAAGATTGAGGGGAGATCGGGTATTCAATTTGATGCATATGTAAATGTAGGAATGATTTGATTTTCAAGAAACTTGATGCCATTAAGGGGGAGATCAAACATCTTGGATACCTTTGGATCAAGCATCGGGCCAAGGTTCAAAGCTTGATGTGGTCTCAATGGTATAACTTTGATTTATTGTGTATGAACCTGTAGTCTGTTTGGGGTTCTTTTGTATCTGTATGCTGGTGATGAACAATAATATATTTGTTGGCCTTTCAAATAAAAGGGTACAGAACTACGATAACATGGGAGGCTTTTATGGTGTGCGGAGAGGTCCTTCGCACAAGGCCCGCGATTTCGAGAGGCGTGCGATTTAAAAAAAAAAAACCGATACTTATATGTTACTTTTTTAAATAGTAAACACATACCACTTCCAATATATGCCCATTTACAAATCATTTTTTATGGTTTAGAATTAAGCCAACTTGGAATTAGGTTTATTGAACACAATACTAATTTGATTTTTTTTAAATAATAACAAAACATAACGGAAGGGCACATTTTTTCAAGCTCGAATAGGGTATGTGAATTCTCAGAGACGCCTTTGTACGATAAGAGTTTAATCATTAGAATATAAAACAAAGACTTATTTAACAGTTTCACTTCCTGAAGCAAGCCACGTCTACTTATTATCTATTCATATGTTCCCCTTAAATTGTAACTGCTTTTAGATTCATATCAGTCCTAGGATCAACTTGAAATAAAATCTTGATCGTTATAATTCAGGAAAATCTTCTAGAAGAAAAAGTTAGGGTAAGTTAGGGTGCGGTTTTTCTTTCCTTTGGTTTCCCCCTACGTTCTCAGTTATCAATTGTGGTCTCTTTATAACCCTCTCCTCATCCCTTTTCATGCAAAGTAAGGGCATCAATGAAGACGAAGTGTCCACTGCACCCTTTCCGGCAAATATTGGGGCTGCTTTACAATTCCAACCCTTCGAAGTAGCCCTCCTCCCCCCAATCTAATGGTTTATGATAGATGGTTAGAGGTTTAAAGGTCTGCTTTTACCGTTCCCCTAATTATTTTACATCGATTATGAGATACAATTGTTGTTGGGCTGAATTTTGCAATTTTTCTCATCCTTAGGTTTGCAAGATGGGTCTGCTTTAGTTGATTTGAAGTTGATGACATTACAAGAATTTGGTTTCCTTATGTAGGTTTATATTGAAGTTGATGACATGACCAGAATTTGGTTTCCTTATGTAAGTTTATATTGAAGTTGATGGCATTACCAGGTTCATATACGAGTATCTTTTCAGAAAAGAGATAGTAAAATCTACATATATGTGAAGAAAATCATCAAGCTCATTCATGAGCAATTATTGTGACATATTCAGGTCTTTTTATAACTTTTTCTACATCTCAAAATCAATAATTCATACACTTGAAGCTCCTAGGCTCTGATTATTAGTTATGATGTTTGTGGGCTCAAAATCGTAAATTTGTTAGCATCTTCAATATTGAGGACTATAGAGGCACTTAAAAAAACATTATTTTTTTAATTGAAAAAGGTCTAACCATGTTCTTTTTGGAACAAAAACAAACAGATTATTAGATGGTCAGGATTAAAAATTAGAGATTTTGAATGGTCAACATTAACCAAATTATCTTGACTTTCGTTTAATATACTTTGAGCTTAACATGTACTTTTGCCATATGTGTGCACCACTAGGATGAAGATGATGTTGGACACAGGCTGCAGAGACCATTTCCATATGTAAAAAGGTAATTGCCAAGCTATGTGTCTTTTGGAAGATGGTCATAATTCTTCTTCAACACCCCAGCAGAACATATTAAACACATATTTCTATCTCAAAGATAGTACCTGATAGTATTCTAATCTTTTTATAAAATGAATGACAAGAATAATGAACAATATCCAAATGTATCAAAGTAGAAACAATTTTACAGGCTTGCTTTATTGATGCCGGCGGCGGGTTACAAGAAAACTTAATTACCAGTTCCCTCTTTAATTTTTACCCTTTTATTCTCATCCAATCCATCAAATTATACATACATTCCACTAAAAAACAACTCCTATATCAACATATTTTCACTAAAAACAAATATTTTTTCTCTCTCCTTTTCAATTAAATAATATTATCATTACATTTTTCTCTCTTCTTTACTCACAAACACTTACAATATATATTAAAAAAATTATACTGGGTGAACAGTGTCCCCCAAATATACAGATGAACAGTAACATTTTCTCTCTCCTCCACTCACAACTATTTTTTATACCCTTTATAATATAAAAACTACCCCTCACATATTTTGATAGTTTGGATGAGAATGCTCACAATATGTTAAATATAACCGTTTACTTAAAATGGTAACTTTGACCCATTTACAAAAAAATTGACCTGTTTACTATAAAAGCTACCAAATGTGGAAACTTTACAAAGTATCACCTCTTTACAAGGTTGGGTAGCTATTTTCCCAAATCACAACTGTAAAACTATGTTTTTTTTTTTTTTTTTTTTTTTTTTTTTTGAATTTCTGAGTCAAATGATAGTCAATGAAAGATTGTACATAGGGCTGGCAGTTTTACACGAATACATGAATACACGACACGAACCTACACGAAGTTAACAGGTATCGTGTATGGCCTTAACAGGTATCGTGTATGGCCTTAACAAGTATCGTGTACCAAACAGGTAGACACGAGATTACCTGTTAATTTTCGTGTATAAACAGGTTAAATACCTGTTTACCTGTTAATACCCGTTAGTAGACGATAAGAAATTGAATTAAATAAAACTCTTGAGCCATGTGCGTGTGGGTTCCTTAATTCCTTTCTATTTTCATTCCTCATTCAATTAAAAAAAATAAAACCCTAAACTCCCTCTGTAATTAACAGGTAATTTTCGTGTATAACAGTCGAACAGTCGTGTTAACAGGTATTAACAGGTAATTTTCGTGTATGTCGTGTCATGTTCGTGTTTGAAAAAAAGGACACGATAAGTTATCGTGTCGTGTTCGTGTATGAGATTTCGTGTATCGTGTCTTATCGTGTACGGGTATACACGATATGCCAACCATAATTGTACAGTTTTCCTAATAGTCTATTTTCTTGATGCAGCTTGCACGCAAGCAAGAAGAATCCCATTAAAGCTACTAAAAGAATTCAAAAGAAGGGAGAAAGTGAAGGTGGATCGTCTAAATTAACTCTTTCTAGAGTTGGTGGATGTGCTTGGTAATTTCTTATTAATGTTTAATTACTCTTTGTATCAATGCATACACATTTTTTTTATTATTATTGATAATCATTTGAATGAAGTAATGTAATGATTTTTATTTAGCAGAAGTCACATAACAAAACAATTGGAAAGTCTCGATATAACTATTAGAGTTGTCAAGGACATGCTTGATCAAATCAAGTCCGTTAGGAAGGAGAAGGCAGCTTTGCTATCTAAGTCACAATATGTAAGGCTTTTAACAAAAAGAGACGGGTCAAAATTACCATATTTAGTAAATGGAACAGGTCAAGTTTACCAATTTTAGTAAATGTAAACGGTTCAAGTTTAACGTTTGTTGAGAAGCGGGTCAGAATGAAATAATAAACGGTCAAATAATATTTTTTAGAATGCAAAGAAAAAACATTCATATCATTATGACATTAAAAAAACCCGTCCACCAGACGGGTATAGAACTAGTTTAATAACGGTTTCAACTTCAAAGCATTTCCAAGTATTTAATAACTATTCAAATCAGATGGTAAAGGAAGCCACCTCTCAATCACATCCACACATTCTTTTGGTTTGTTAACTGGTACTAAATGTCCTGCTCCCTGCCAACATCCCAATTTTATAAGAACATAACTATAACATGCGTACAAATTAAAGAGGAAGTTTAGAATAAGATGAAGTTTAGAATAAGCTGCGAGGATTATTGGTCATATCATTAATTCCATTACCATCCCAACAAGTGCATAATTTCTAAATATGACATGAAACACACAGTTCCATATAAAGATAATGAAAATTTTCTTACTCTAACCGTAGCTAATGTCAATGAGAAATCATTTTCTGCATATGTCATTTCATATCTGCAAGACAGATGAAATTGGAATTAATTAATGCACATAAATACAACATGGCCACTAGTAGCCAATTAAGTCGTACGTACCCTCCAACTTGACCATCAACGAAGTATGGCTCCCCTGGTTTTTCAACTCCCATACTAAGAGAAGCTACCCATTGCTCGACACCAACATATGGGAATGTCATGTCATGATCTCCACTGCCAATTAATAACAAAACGAAATTAAAACTAAAATTCGATAGTTGATTAGGTATAGAATAAAAGAATATTGTATGAAGGACATCATATTATCATGTCACGTTACATAAATATCAAAGCTCGACAATTTTTGCTGGCAAGTTGTTTATGATACGGCAAGCTGCTAAAAATATCATAAGCGTAACAAGATGTGTCATTTTTTCTTTCAGAGTAATGCATATCTTCGTTTTGCTACACCCACTTTCCAATAGAGCCCTAATTAAGCAAAAGTTATATAATCAATATGCTTGAATAAAATTATTGATCTTTGTGGCAAACAAAGTTAGTTACACACCTGAGAAATGTTGAGAGCATATTGTGCCGCATCAGTATTCGCCCAAATTTCTATGGCGTCCAAAGCATCCTCCTAGAAAGAGAAATTAGAGATATTTGATTAATATCATTAGGATAAATCATGCAAACATACAGAGAGAAAGAGAGAGAGAGAGAGTAATACTTGACAATATGACCAGATATTTGATCCATTGCAAAAAGGTTCCAATATGTTGTGAGCATTAATTTGATCTGTGCACTGTAATTCAAAATTTTACACAACATCGCATCATGTTTAATTTGAAGAATATATCCAAAATACTCACTTGTTTGTATCTTTGAAGACTATGTGCACATAATGAGTCTGCTGTATCACTGTTTACATAATTACCATGACAATTTTCTACAGCCGACTGCAAAAAAAATATATATATATACACACACTATTATACATAAAAACATTAAGCTATTATGTTAATCATTATTTGTTTAGTGTAAATTAAGAAAAGACCTTATAAATATCATCTGATATTAGTGCCATACGGTGAGCGTATTCAAGTCTTGAGTTGAAGTCCATGAATTTATCGGTGAGAGGACTGCAAAGAAAGTACCCCTATATCCCCATTAAAAGAAATTTTAGTGCATAGATAGTGAGCTTAGATAATTTGTTGGCATTTCAAAGTTTTTATGGTTTGATCATTTACTTGAATATTTAGTGTTGGTTGATCTCCGCGTTCATTGCCTGTAAATACGACAATGATCAGAACACAACACATAATCTGGTGAAATATTAACGAAATAGCTGATAACTTCTAAAGTCACCTTCATATACTTTCATTGTGATGATGGGAATGATAATACCCAATGTAAAGTGGATTCTTCAAAAACTTAGGGTGGTCAATGAGAAACTATTCATTAAATAAACGAAATCAAATTAGTTAATAAGAGAACCCGTAAATTCATTACCCACACCATGTTTTTTGGATGTCACTACAAGAAATATCCAGCATTACCGGCGACAGCAATAGCGGCGACGCCGTGCAATAGCGGCGACATCGCCGCTATTGATGTCACCGGTAATAGACAGATCCGTGTGCTGCAATCATGATTCAATCTTGGCCCTTGATGAATACATGATCAAATGGCCGGTATTCTTCCCAAACAAACACACACTTCATATTCAAAACTTTTTCATTCTCCTCAAACAAACACACCTTCATCTTCACCGAAACATCTTCATCTTCACCGGAGCATCACCGGACCATAACTGGAGCATCGCCGGACCATCGCCGAAGCATCGCCGGACCATCGCCGGAGCATCGCCAGACCATCGCCGGAGCACCTGCATCTTCACCGGACCATCGCCAGAGCACCTGCATCTTCACTGGAGCACCTGCATCTTCACTAGGGCACCTGCATCTTCACCGGATCATCACCTACATCGCCACCGTCAACCACCACCGTAGATGACCATCTTTTTCGTCATCGGAGCACCTTCTCCGTCAAGCTTCGGCTTGTTTTTTAGTTTTATACAGAAAATTTGTAATGTAATTTTATGTAAAAGGATTTGTTTGAGTTTATGGATATATAAGATTGAATGATAATACGGCGAGGAATTTGTGTTTATGCTTTGTTTGAGTTGATGACATATGAGATTTGAATGAAAAATTTATGTAAAATGTGTTGTTGTTTGAGTTTATGAAGATTTGCAGGTCTCAGGCGAGCTTTTCGGTAATTCTCCGGTAGAAACATTAGCGACACCTTGTATTAGCGACGACATGATGATCATTAGCGGCCCATCAATACCGACGACCCTTTAGCGGCCACACGTCGCCGGTAAAAGCAAATAGTGGCGACAAAACAGAGCACTAGCGGCGACAACTTGCGCCGCTAAAGGTGCCAGTTTCTTGCAGTTTGTGGCCCACTTTCACCGAGGGATTTTTGACGAATGTGTCTATCAACTAAAGCCCTTTAATTTTACAAAAGATCAAATACAAATAACTTTGTCGTACAAAACGTACGAACCGAAGGAAAAAACAAAAAAAAAACGCGATAGCATTTTCATAATTATCAGTAACTATCAAAATTACTCTACAAATGATCCTGTAGAGTAATTTTGATTTTTTGTAGAGTAATTTTATAAAATGTTCTTGTAGAGTAATTTTGTTCTTGTAGGGTAATTTTCAAAATTAATCTACAAGTGTGTCAAAATTACTCTGCATCAAAATTACTTTACAAGTGAATCAAAATTACCTAGCAAGTTTATCAAACAACATACAATTCAAAATTACTCTACAATTTTGATCTTGTAGAGTAATTTTGTAAAATGATCATGTAGAGTAATTTGATCTTGTAGAGTAATTTTGTTAGCATTTAGTTATTGGGTTTAGCTTTATGGTTTAGCTTTTAGCTTTTTTTTTTTTTTTTTTTTTTGGGGGGGGAGGGGGGTTAGATTTTTGGTTAGGTATAGTTTTTTTATCAAAATTACTCTACAAGAACATTTTACAAAATTACTCTACAAGATCAAAATTACTCTACAGTATCATTTTGTAGAGTAATTTTAATAATTACCCTACAAGCTGATAATTACAAAAATGTCAACGTGTGCTTTTTGCTCTTTCATGCTATTCGTACGTTTAGTACGTTAACTTTATTTGTACAGGAACTTTCCCCACATTAATATATATATATATATATATATATTTCTGCTATACCTTTTTCACAAAATCATGACCTTGTGCTGCCATAATACTATCGCTGCTAATCTGTTTTGGTCAAAAATTTCCGAAGCAATTTAGTGATCAAATTAGTAATGTGAGGTAGTGTGCTAGAAAGTGTATAGAAAATATGTTTGTCGAGTTATTTAGAAAATCAGTATTCAGGATACGGCTCAGGATATTGAGCTGTATCTACGATCAAACAATGAGCAAACAATAAGCAAAAAGTAAAGGAAATGACACGAGATGTACGAGGAAAGCCCTTGATCAATCTAGATCACCGGCATAAAACCTCGGGAGCTGACAATCGCAGCTGCCTTGTTCTTCTTATTGCTTTAAACTTCAGGATACAGTGCAGGATATAGACCAGATCGCTAAGTGTTACAATGCCTTTGTATGAAAGTAAGAATTGCTCGAGAGCAAGTGTTAGAGTGTAGCGAGTGTGATTGTGATGTCCTATCTGATCTGGTATACCCACCTATTTATAGTAATGAATTACAAACAATAATCCCTACAAATATGGGGTACTTCGAATATTCCATTATGAACGTTATTGACCGAGTAATACGGCTTCAACATCTTCATTTGAACGACTTGGACCAAGTCTTCCGCGGAATGAGTCTTATGAACGTTGCCAGCTTCCAACCCACGTACCTGCACATAATCCATTAGTAATCCTGAGGATACCATTCAGGATATTACCAATATCCTGAACCAGCATCCCGGATGTAAACAGATACTACATAACCAAGATATTTTCCAGGATATAGGGGTTCAGAATTTCACCCATAACAATTGTCCCCAAAAATGTTACCGTTTGATATCCTGCACTAACGGTTACATTTTTCACGGTGGCCGAGGTAATTAAGAGATAAGACCATTGATGTGACAGCTTTCAACCACCCGGCCTATATTTACTCATCATGCCCTATATCTTCTCATCCTCATCTTCTTTTTTAACCACAATCGACAAGAAAAAGGTAATATTCTCTCCCTCATCTTCATCTTTTAACTTTCTCCGGCGAGAATTCAGGCGACCAAATGCCTAGGCAAACGAGGTCCAGTTCAGGCGACTCGGCTCCCACATTCATCCAACAGAATCTTCTCCAAGAACCGGAGAATGAAACATGCACCTTTGATAGTGCTCATCTGTCGGCTTTGAAATCCTCCGGTATCTTTCCGGATGGAATCATATTCCGACCCTTTGATAGAGAAATCCGGTCAGATATGGTTTCTAACGAGTGGATTTGTTTCAATGCTTTCCCCTTTACCTTAGGGCTACGATTCCCCTTTCCGGACTTCATCACCGAGTTTTTTAACATCACCAAAATTTCTTTCAGTCAAACCATGCCAATGCTCTGGCGCGTTTTGTCTGTTCTTGACCAAATCAAGAGAAACCACATACCTGACCTTTCTGTCCATGATCTCCCTTTAGCCTACAAGCTTAGATGCCATGGCTCATCTAGATTCCTATTTTATTCTACTTCCGGTGATCCATTGATACTTCGTGCCACCAAGAACGAGGATGGTTGGCAATCCAAGTTTTTCTTCGTAAAAATGGATTCAATCCCTGGTGGAACGGATTATCCGATGAGATGGTTAAGAAAGGGTAGGACTTAGGGTTTAAGAATGATCCTGTCTCTTATCCTGTCTCATATCCTCAGCTAATGAATTTTATTTCTCTTGTTTTTGTATGCAGCTGATTTCAGAAAGATCGCACCTCCCCTTGCTGATTCTCAAAAAAGGATAGACGCTATCAGACTGCTTTCAGAAACATAGAGAAGTTTTAATCCGTCTCCACCAACTCCAAGCCCTCTTTCAAGCGCAAACATGTCTGGTAAGAATCCTGCAAGATATCCTGCACACATATGTTTTTTATTTGCTATTCTTAGGAGAGATTTAGAAATTTACTCCCTGTGTGCAGATTCCAGCAAAGTCCCAGTCTATCTAGACCTTGATGAACTTGACAGCTATCCAACTCCAGCCACAGTCAAGAAGGAGACTCCTGCTGCTACTAGCTCCAAACCACTCCCGGCTCCCAAGGGCAATCCAAGAACCCGTGCTTCCACAGCGAAAAAGAGGAAGGGTCTTGAAGTCAGTGCTCCGGGCTCAGGAGGGTTCTCCTATGACGAACTCAGCTTCTCCGATTCCTTGGAGCCAATGCCATCATTCCTTAACAAGGTACTATCCTGACGCATATCCTTTATGTATATCCTGCACATATATCCTGCACGTATATCCTAACAGGATATCCTGGTAGGATATCTTGGTCAACATACATTCTAACTTTATACCTGTAATTGATGTGCAGGGCCTCCAGCATTTGCTCCACTTGTATAATGACGCTTGTGGTACTGTGGCACTTCATGAAGCCAGGATCAAACAGCTCGAGAGCACCGTTGCTGACCAAGGTGCCATTGCTGAAGCGAAGAGCCGGCACTATGAAAGCTTGCTGAAGAAGGTCACCCAAGACGCTGAGGTCAAACTTGCCACCGTTCAAATGGATCATGATCAGGCCTTAATCAACTTCTGAGAGGGAATCAAGGCTTCTGCTATCGTCTCCCTGCTACAAGCACGCATCAAGATGGCCTACGAGGCCAAGGAGACGGGCCTTGTTTGTCCATCTTCGCCAGTTGAATCCTGGGTGGCCAAGTTAAAGGAGCTCGGAGGCAAAGCTGTGCCATTTCCTGCTGAAGCCGGTGAGTCTTCTAAGTCAGCAGAGGTGGTGGTCCAAGCTGGAGACAAGAAGGATGCTGGAGCTGATGCTGGGATGGACATAGGTCAGGATGCTGCGCAGGATGCTGGTCAGGATGCTGGAGCGGAGAAGTCTGAGAAGGTTGGAGGAGATGCCGCTGTGTGAGGGCATTTAGGTGGGCGATGACGGATATACGTGCCAAGGCCAGAGCCCATTTTTTGAATTTGAATGTTGGTTTGTAGTCCCATAGACAATTTACTTTTCTGCACTTTACTTTTCCGCACCTGAACAATTTACATTTCCTGCATGCTTTTTGAACAATACAACAGTTGAAGGTGGATGGGTCTCGGTTTGAGATGAAGCCTTCAACTGTTGGGTAAATATGGTAATGAACTATTAGTGCTCTTAGTGGATGGGCCTTGTTTTGAGGTGAAACTAAGAGCACATCTTTTGGTATGTTAATAATATAACTTCTCTTTTGACCTTATCATTGTTGTCATTGCTATGAAAATTGTAGTTGTAAAAATTGTTTGGTTTGTACACTTTTAGGAATATATATTATAGATGTATCCTGAAAGGTATCCTGAAAGATATCTTGATAAGGATATTAAAATATAACCTACAAATTGTCCAAATAAAAAGGAGAGATCATACCAGAGATTCTTACAGAACCAATTCTAATCCTCCATTATAAGTTTTGTCCCCAGTGCATACTTGTGAACTTGGATCCATTCTTTGAACAGTATAATGTATGTCCCCTGTGTTTGACACAGAAACGCAAATGCATTCATACCTTGTCTTAAGTAAATTCCGCATACCCTGGGGCAAAACCCCTGATATCCTGAAATGAATCTTTAGCATACTTGGGATAAACCCTTAATACCCTGGGGATAAACCCTGATATCTGGGGATAAACCCTAAATTTCATGCGCTACAGGCGAGAGTGTATAAACTCCAATCCTTAGAAAGGTGAAAACCTTGAAACCTTTGAGAGTATGAAAATACTCTTTCGTGAGAGAGGGTAATCAATCCTCATATACCTTTAGGATCCAGGATATAGCCAATAGTAACGAAATTGTCAGCCACTTTTACATGAACTGGTCCCGCTACCTTGAACTATACCTATATAACTTGCGCTCCAGGCGAGGTGTTTAAACCCAATTCGAAAGAAAGGTGAATACCTTTAAACCTTTGAAGGGAAACGTGAGAGAGGGGGCCAATCCTCTAATCTTTCGACTTATCCTGAGTATATATCCTGGAGCTATATCCTGAAACATATCCTGCAAAACAATTGTAAACTAAGGTGGGCGTTAGCTTGGCTAACACCCCTCCGATGCTTAAGTCAGTATTGAGTTTCAAAGAATAAATTAAACCAAAACATATTTAAAAAAGATAGAATTCATACCATTCTGAGTTAGAAATTGAATTCTAAACTCACTTGAAATAGAGCTTAAGGTGTATAGCATTCCAAGATCTCGGTAGCATATCCCCTTCCACATTCCTGAGTCGATATGCTCCTTTCCCTGCTTCTGACTCGACTTCATAAGGTCCTTCCCATTTCGGAGCTAGCTTGCCATCGGCAGGATTAGTGGTATTTTGAAAAGCCTTTCTTAGCACCCAATCACCAACTCGAAATCTTCTAGTCCTTATGTTTTTATTATATGCTCTGGATATTCTTTGTTGATATGCTGATATCCTTAGCCTTGTTGCATCTCTTTTTTCATCTATAGTATCCAAATCCTGACATAAGACTTCAGGATTCTGTTCAGGATCCTGCAGCATAGATCTTGCAGTAGGTATCGTCATTTCTGTTGGAATCATCGCCTCCGCTCCAAATACCAAGGAAAACGGGGTTTGGCCGGTTGCATTCTTTACCGTTGTCCTATCAGCCCACAAAACAAAGGGTAACTCTTCCGCCCATCTTCCTTTTTTGGCCCCAAGTCTCTTCTTTAAGTTATTGACTATTATCTTGTTTGAAGATTCGGCTTGTCCATTCGCTTGAGGATGTACTGGAGTAGATGTGATCATTTTGATTCCCCAACTTTTGCAAAAGTCAGTAGTCCTTTTGCTTATAAACTGGGACCCATTATCACAAATGATCTCAGCTGGTACTCCAAACCTAGTCAGGATATTCCTCTTTATGAAGGATACTACTTCTTGGTCTCTAACTTGGACAAATGCTTCAGCCTCAACCCACTTGGAGAAATAATCTGTCATAGCTAACATAAAAACTTTTCCTCCCAGAGCTTTTGGTAACTTCCCTACTATATCCATCCCCCACTTCATGAATGGCCAAGGGGAAACTACAGGATATAATGGTTCAGCTGGTTGATGTAGTATGTTACTATGTCTTTGACATGCATCACATCTTCGAGCATATTCTGCAGCATCTTTCCTCATCGTTGGCCAATAATATCATGTCCTTAATACTTTCGAGAACAATGATCTGCCCCCGGTGTGATTACCACAATCCCCTTCATGTATATCCTGGAGTACTTCTTTGGCTTCACGATCCTCCAAGCACCTCAAATACGGTCCTGCAAGAGATTTCTTGTATAAAACATTATTTATAATAGTGAATCGTGATACCTTCATCCTAAATGCCTTAGGATTTTCATTTCCGGGGATGTGTCCTTCTTTGAGATATCTCATAATTGGAGCCGTCCAAGATTTAGGATCCTGTTCAGGATATTCCACTTCAGGATCCCGAATACCCGCTACTTCTTTATCCTGAGGATTCGTTGCAGGATATAAGACATATAATATTGGCATTTGGGTCCCTTCAGGTATCCTGATTGATGATCCCAAATTTGCTAAGGCATCCGCTTCAGCATTATCCTCCCTTGGTACCTGTTCAAGTGTAAAAACATCGAAATATCCTGCTAATTTTTTGAGAATATCAAGATATTCTATTAATTTCTCACCCTTAACTGCATAGGATCCATTAAAATGGTTAGTAATTAACAAGAATCAACATATACTTGTAAATTTTTGTTACTCATGCTCTTAGCCAATTCTAATCCTGCGATTAAAGCCTCATATTCTGCTTCATTATTGGTAGCAAGAAATTCACACCTAATAGCCTGGGGTAATATATCCCCCTGTGGCGATTTTAGTAGTATTCCTAATCCTACTCCTCTTATATTAGATGCACCATCAGTATATAATGTCCAGGATCCTGAGGATTCTCCTAGCTGTTGAACTTCTAGGTCTACCTCATCCTGAATGTCACTACTAAAATCAGCCACAAAGTCAGCTAAAGCCTGAGACTTCATGGCATTCCTTGGTTCATATACTAAATCATAGGCACTTAACTTTACTGACCATTTAGCCATTCTACCCGACATTTCCGGTTTCCTAAGTACGTTTTTGACAGGATAATTTGTTTTTACGTGTATCCTATGTGTCTCAAAGTAGTGTCTAAGTTTTGTTGATGCCATAACTAATGCTAGTATTAATTTTTCTAAATGAGAGTACCTAGTTTCAGCATCTGACAAACTTTTACTAACATAATAAACAGGATATTGCTGACCTTCATGGTCTTTTATGAGAACGGAACTTACAGCATTCCCTGATACAGCAAGGTACAGGGATAGTGGTTCACCATTTTCAGGTTTCATCAACAGAGGTGCAGTTGAGAGATATCGTTTCAAATCCTATAGGGCTGCTTCATGCTTCTCACCCCACTCGAATTTTTTGTTCTTCTTCAGGATATCATAAAAATCTTTGCATTTTTCTGAAGATCTTGAGATAAATCTATTCAATGCTGCCACTCGCCCTGTTAATCGTTGAACATCCTTCATATTTGAGGGTGATTTAATATCCAAGATGGCTTTAATCTGCTCCGGGCTTGCTTCTATTCCTCTTTTGGTCACCATATATCCTAGGAATTTTCCTGCTCCTACTCCAAAATGGCACTTAGCAGGATTCAGCTTCATGTTATACTGATCCAGGATATCAAACGCTCCTTTAATATCCTGGAGGTGATCCTGAGCTTTCTTTGACTTTACTACCATATCGTCGATGTACACCTCCATGGTGTCCCCCAGTTTGTCTTTGAACATCATGTTTACCAATCTTTGGTATGTTGCACCTGCATTTTTCAAACCAAAAGGCATAGCTGTATAACAATAAATACCTGTTGGTGTCATGAAGGCAGTATCCTCCTGATCAGAAGGCTCCATTTGGATCTGTTGAAATCCTGAGGATGCATCCATGAAAGTCAGCATTTCATGCCCGGCAGTGGCATCTACCATTGCATGAATGTGGGGAAGAGGAAATGGGTCTTTAGGACAAGCTTTGTTCAAGTCTGTGTAATCTACACAGACTCTCCATTTCCCGTTTTTCTTCTGTACCACAACCACGTTTGCTAGCCACCTTGGGAACTTGACTTCTCTAATCATTTTAGACTTCAACAATCTTTCAACTTCCTCTTGAATAATCGTATTCCGCTCAGGAGCAAACTTCCTTCTTTTTTGTTGCACAGGCTTGAATGATTTATCAATTCCAATCTTATGAGTGATAATATCTTTGGATATGCCTGTCATATCCTCATGCTTCCATGCAAACGTTGACATCCTGCATTTTAAAAAGTTAATTAATTGCTCTTCAATATCCTGAGGGATATTGGTTCCCACGAGCACCGAAATATCGGGATTATCCAGGTCTAGGATAATTTTCTTCACATCCTGCTCCGGATCCTCCACGATATCCTGGGCCCGCGTCTTTAATTGCTATGCTGCACTAGGT
>JARYGA010016973.1:0-43228 GCA_030545235.1 Helianthus tuberosus | reverse complement strand
AGGTCCGTCAAATTCCCACATGGGGTCGCCGAAAATCTTCTAGTTAAGGTCGACAAGTTCGTCTTTCCAACCGACTTTGTTATCCTAGACATGGAAGAAGACACCGAGGTTCCTCTCATCCTCGGGAGGCCATTCCTAGCCACCGCTCAAGCACTGGTGGATATGAATGACGGAACTATAACATTAAAGTTTGGGGATGAGGAAGTGAAATTTGAATGTGGAAGGCGAGTAGAGGAAGAAGATCCGGTCAACTACATGAAGGTCATAGACTCAAGCTTGGATGACGCTCTCCGACGGTGTAACATGGGATGCAACACATCCCACTTGGGTAACATATGACCAGGCTTTGGGTCTAGCCAAGGACCCTTATAAACGTGGCGCACCATGGAGGCATTCCACGGAACTATCCTTAGTTTAATTTAGATTAGTTTTTATGTTTTCTAGCTAGTTTAATTTTCAGGAATAAAACACACTCATGGTGGTAGAGGATGAAAAGGGGAACGAGAAAAATGATCCCATGCACAAGAACGAGGCAACCCGACAATTTTCTCCATTTCAGAAGGATCAACACGGGCCGTGCCCAACCAACACGGCCCCGTGTCGAACCACCTGCAGAAAACGCCCAGTACAGGTAACTGGACACGGGCCGTGTTCACCCAACACGCCCCCGTGTCCAGATTTCTGTTTCTCTTATTTCAATTTTGTTACTGGCACTTGAACACGGGGCCGTGTTCAGTGCCCTGTAACACAAATTTTTGCTTTTTAAACACTGTTTTACACATCCAATCAACCTAAAAATTTATTTTTGGGACACATTGAGGACAATGTGTAATTTAAGTGTGGGGGGGATGCTAAAACCTTGAATTTTGCAAGTCCTAAATACAAGCCTTACACAAAACTCTATGGGAACCGCTAATCACCCCAATTTTTTTCAAAAATTTCAATTTTTCTTCTTGTCTAGGTTTAACTCGGGAAATTCAAGTTCTCAAAAAGGTTATATTTTTACAAATTTACAACCGATAGCGTAGTGATAAAAAGAACCAACATAAGAAAATTATGAAAAGGCATGGCAAACTTAATTAAAGTTTGATTATATATACTTGATCACATAAAAACCCATTCCCACAAAAGTGAGTTTTGAGCCTTTATTGAGCACACAACTTCATATCATTTGACTAAATGCTCATTTTTCGTTTCTTGTGTGAATAGCCGCTTGGTTCTTACGACTCTAGAACTTGCCATGACAATACATTCCCGGTCCTTATCAACTTAAACCCGAGTAAGTACATGATGGAGGCATTAGGACTAACCTTTTTCATTTCTACACCATTATTTTTCTTTTTCTTTTACCACCTACCCAAAAATCCCCCTAGTTAGCCCCTTTGAGCCTAAACCTTTTCGTTTCATCACCCAAACAAAAAAAAAAAAAAAAAAAACCCTTTTCACCCACCAAAACCTTTTTCATTTTTAACCTTTTATTTTAGTAACAAGTTCGGTTCTTCGTAAAAAAAAAAAAAAAAAAAATATGAAGCAAAAAGAAAATAAACAAACAAAGTAATCAAAAATAACTTTGTTTGAATAAAAGCTTCATTAAAAAAAAAAAAAAAGTTGCAAAAATACGAAAACCGACACTTGTTACGCTTTTAGCCCTTTTTCTACTAACCACTAACCCAACCACCTACCTTTAACCCTAGCCAACCCTTAACCCACAAAGTCCTCTTGATATCTACAAAGGTATAAAAGTTAAAAAGGAGGAGGATTGATTTCTTGGCAAGCCTATGGTAGGAATAAGTTTTGTGCCGCTCTCGAGTGATTCACTAAAAATACACCTTCGGCCGAGTGTGAGTGATTTCCCCGCGAGGTATGTGAACTTGTATATAAATAGAATTTTAAAAAGGAATGTTATGCCCAAATAAGTAATTTCTTTTATGAACAGTTCTAAATAAATCATTACGAATAGGAGTGTAAATAAATAAAAATAAAACCCAAAAAGATCTTGGAAATCCCGACACTCTATGACAAGCCCAAAACCTTCTCTTCTACCTATTCCATTTGGGAGTGTAAGCCACATATTAAAGAGTTTTGCTTGAGGACAAGCAAAAGTTCAAGTGTGGGGGTATTTGATGTGTGTAAAATGCAACATATAAATTACATCAAATAAGGCATAAAACTAACCCTTTTTTAGTACTAATATTGGAAAAAGAGTGTTTTTGTCTTCCTTTTGTATTTTCAGGATTAAATGAGCTCAAAAACGCAAAAGAAGCAAAAAGACAGCTAAATCCAACATAAATACAAGAAAAGGAACAATAGTGGACTGCCCGAACCCTCAACGGCACCTTCCAAAGCAAAATAGAGAAAACAGAAAGCTGAACACGCCCCGTGCTCAGCCAGCACGGGGCCGTGCCCAAGAAGCAGCAGAAAAGACAAACCTATAGAAGCTTCTATTGCCCACCACGGGCCGTGCTCAGCGGACACGGGGGCGTGCCGAAAGTACTGCAGGCGCATTAATTGTAATTGCGAATTACAATTAATGAAGAGAGAGAGTGTCAGACGGGCACGGGGCCGTGCCCAGCGAACACGGGGCCGTGCCCAGGCTTCTGTTCAGCCTATAAATAGGAGTGCTTGGTTTCATTGCAACTCATCCCTTGGCACACCACCTCTCTCACACTTCATCCACCACCCACCACCATCACAACACCATCATCCACCACCATCATCCATTGTCCATCATAGAGTGTGTGGGTCGTCTCGGGATCCAAGATTGATCGTAAGAGTTCTTGACAATCAAGGCCATGTTTGCCTAAGTCTCTTACATCACTTGGTGAAGACAAAGTGTCTAGTATAATACTTTTTATTTCTAATCTTTTGCACTTTTTATTTGGTTTTGTATTAATGACTTTAATAACTAGTTACTTATGTTGAAGGTGATCTTTCCTTATCGTTTGTCCGTGGTGTCTTGGCATTATTTTACTGTCTATATAAAATAAAGGATTTTCACCATTCATATCTCCACGGTCTATATGGAGGTATGTTGGCTACCTGGTAGGGGGTTAAGGGAACGGTTTGGTAAAGGTCTTGCCATTGTTCAGCGTTTAGAGGTCCTGCAATGGACCTGGGTCAAATTTAGTAGGACCTCCTTCAATACTTCACGGTATTGGATGGCGGGGGTCCAAACTCTTTGATCCCCTCATAAGTTAACTACTATTAATACTATAACCCGGCTATTTAGGACTGTATCCCTGCTGACTCAGACTACTTAGCCGAGGGTAACGTCACCGCCAAAAGCGGGGCCTACCACAATACTGCATTAATAACTTAATTCATTATCTTCCAATAATCCGCCCTTTTAGGATTGTATCCCTGCTGACTCAAACTACTGGGGTGAGGGTAACGTCGCCTTCAAAAGAGGGGCCTACTACAATAACTAAGATAATCTCTTAATTATGTGCAAAAGTGCGGAAATAATCAAAGGTTATACTAGATACGAGTCGGAACCAAGTGATTCATCTTGTCTATCTGTTTTTATTTTTATTTTTATTTTTCAGCATTTTAGTTAGTTTTATTTTTCTTAGTTTAAAACATTTTTCTAAACTTTTGTTTTGGTTAGACGTTGAGGATAAACCGGTACTAAAAGCTCTTGTGTCCTTGGACGACCTCGGTATCTTACCAACGCTATACTACACTCAACGATGGGTGCACTTGCCCATATGTGTGTTTAGTGTTCGTGAAATATCGTGTTTTATAAATTTAAAACTTGGCTAAAATAAGTGTTAAAAAGGGCTTAACATATACACCTAATAATAGTAACACTTCGCACGCATCAAGAACATACTATCGGCCTAGTAGAGCCAGATGTGACGAAAAGAACTTACTATTATGAACTTACCTACTGTGAACTCGCTCAACTAGTTGTTGACTCTCTGTTACATGCCTTGCAGGTCGTTAGGTATACATGGAGCTTGCATGGGGAGGCGCGGTCGTTGTGGACAAGGATCATGATTGCTTTGATTAAACATTTGACATTTCATACTTTACTTATGTTGGGCTTTTACTCATATGCTTCCGCTAAACGTTGAATTTATACTTATGTTTTGAACACCTTTCATATGGATTGGTTTGGTTAAATTACATTACTTTTACTATTTACGTTGTTCTATATGATTGGTGGCTTGATCCTGGTCAGTCACGCCTCCAAGCGGTGATACTCCGCGTGTAGATTTTGGGGGTGTGACAGTTTCATTTGTAATTCGAAACTATTGATCATAATGAAAACGAAGCTATTTTATTCATGTTTGTGTTAGACTTATGTGCAATGTTCACGTTTGAACGATATATTATCATAGACTCCCGATTCGTTATTACACTCAATGCTCGTTAAACTAGTTGAAACTCGTAAAATAGTGAAACTCGAAAGTTTCGTGAAATGAATAATCGTTTAAAGATTTGTATTCGTTATAAATAATTATTCAAATTATTTAAATTATTTAAATTAATTAATTTTGGTTATTTAAAAAGTTTATTTTTATAATAAATTTATTTAGCTCCGTTAATTTTAAAGTTAGTAAAACAACAAATTAACCTAGTTAGTTAAACTAAGGTTAGTTTTTCTTTCTTTTAAACAAACATAACATAAGTTTAATTAAAGTTTAGGGTTGTTTGAGTAATTAATTGAAAGTATAATATCAGGGGCTGAAATGTAATATTTCAAAGTTTTATTTCAAAAAAAATGGTGGAGACGGGGATCGAACCCGGGTCTCTCACCTATTAGACGCGCGCCTTAACCACTCGGCCATGGGCTCCACATTGATAAAACCCAACCTCATAAAACCTTTAAACTCTCGTTCAATTCAGCAAGTTAGCGCGCAAAAAAAAACGAAGGACCAGGTCAGTTTGAGCGCGATTTTTGTGATTTTTGTGATTTTTTTGAGTTTTAAACCAATTTTAACATTACTTACACAACTATAACCTAACCCAAACCTTCTCCTATAAATACCAAGCTAATCCAAGCTCAAATCACTTTACAAACTCATCCAAATCACTCTCAAATCATCCAAAAACGCAGCTGCAAATTGGTGTTCGAGCAGATTCATCCTACTTCACAAAAGTGAGCATATCTCACTCGTTTCTTGTCCGTTTTTGCTCATTCTTTTTCCTATGTGCTTGGTTTGACCTTAGCTTCGATTCCATGGGTTTTTCACAGTAAATAAGTCCCTGGAACTCCGGCAAAAAGGCTCCAAAGTCCACTGATTGTTTTTTTGTTTTCATGAAATCTTTGTTAAACTTAACCAAACTTGAGTTTTCTCATCTCAAACCTATGCCCTAATGCTCATAATCAAATGAATGGTTAGTTCGGCTTAAAAACAAGGTTGAGATACTTAAAATCAGAGGATATAACCTCATAAACTTTCTGTTTTAGTTAGGGTTCTACCCACAAGAAGTGTTCAAGCTTGAAGCTTGGTAAAAGTGTGATGGTTAGACTAGCTTGGGCTATCTTTCATGAACATCCACTCACTTCTTGATGTTTTCTCATAGATTTCATTTCTTATGTAAGTTCAAGACCCTCCTTGAATGTTTTTACATCAAGTGTAGTGGTGAACATTGGAGGTACCTAAATGGGAGCTTGTTCTTCCTACCTCATGTATGATTTCTATGACACTTTGAGGTGCCTAAATGAAGACCTTAGTCTTCTACCTCATGCTTGACATATATGATATACTATAACCTAAGTAATACTTATATAATATTCAAACAAACCGAACCCTTGATGATGAACAAGTGGTCATTGTCAATTTAGTAAGTATACCATCTAAACATCATATGTAATGGATGGTTATTTTCCTATGTTATGTTCTTGCACTTTTAAACTCCAAATCTATAATCTACCGTTATCCCCAACTCACACACCTATGTTCCTTGTGTAGGAGGACAAGGTGCTCCAATCTAAACACTAACACTCACGGAACATCAAGTAGGAAAGCTTGCAAAAACCGTGAGTATACTCGATCCCTTTTTCCCTTTTTCATTTTGGGATGCAACATGTATATTATATAAATGACTCTTAAACTCATTTAAACATACTCTATCCGTGCTTACATGAAACTATATGTGATTAATTGTTATTCTCGTATGCTATGTAAACTACTTGGACGTTATATGCGCATTAACTTTGCTAGCCTCCCATAACAATTATAGCGCTATAGGATTAACGCCCCGCCCGCTATTCTTTTGGGTATTGTTAAGTTAAACATGTTACCACCCGCTAAACTCTTGGGATTAGGCTCTTTTAATGCGTTGTATTCTCGGGTTTGAACATATTGTACGCCATATTTGCATACTAGTACTCACATATTATGAATCATGTTGGATATGAGCACTTTTTATTCTATTTATGCTATGTAACAAAACTTGTATACTCGCCTTTGCTTTTGCATTGAACTCTATTTTAATACATGTTGCAGGTTAATTGATGAAGTGATGTTACAAGATGAAACAAGATTTAGGGTGGACTAGATACACACCTAGATTAATATCAAGTATTGGTTTTTGTGATGAAAAAGGTACACTGTTCTCATTGATGTACATACATTATATACAGACTACAAGCTCCAATTTAGGAGAGAAACAAGCTAACTGACCTTGACCAAAGACTAAGAGATAACTACCTAAAATACTATGTAACATAAATACAATAATCATAACATAAATACAATAATCACAAGGCATAAATCATGGCATATATCATGTATGGTTAACACGCCCCCGCAAGATGGAGGCTCCGTTGGAGACTCCAATCTTGGATCGAATTGAGAGAAATGGCGTCCGTGGTAGTGGCTTGGTAAGAACATCCGCGAGTTGATCTTTAGAGTTGATATGTAAAACTTGTAGCTTGCCCGCATTGACTTGTTCTCTAACAAAATGGTAGTCCAAGGCAACATGTTTCATTCTAGAGTGATATACCGGGTTGGCGCATAGGTATGTGGCGCCGGTGTTGTCACAAAACAGTTGAGGAGTGTGTGGTGGTTGGATTCCTAGTTCATGAAGAAGATTCTGCACCCAAGCAATTTCTGCAGCCGCATTCGCTGCAGCTTTGTACTCGGCCTCGGTAGATGAACGTGAGACAGTCTTTTGACGAGAAGACCGCCAAGAGATAATGTTGGCACCAAGGTATAAGATGTAAGCTGTAGTAGACCTGCCGCCATCGTTGACCCCTCCCCAATCCGAATCAGAGAAGGCACGAAGTGTAAGGGGAGAGTTACGATGCAAATAAAGCCCGTGGTGTACCGTTCCTTTCAAATAGCGGAGAACCCGTTTGAGGGCTTGCCAATGAGATTGTCTAGGCGTGTGCATGAATTGTGAGAGTTTGTTGATAACAAATGAGATGTCCGGGCGAGTGAATGCAAGGTATTGTAAGGAACCAACAAGTTTGCGGTATTGGGTGGGATCAACGGTGGGAGTGGAGTCAACGGGTACAAGCGGATCGGATACACTCATGGGAGTGAGAACATCCTTGGCGCCATCCATTTTGAAGGTGGTAAGGATGTCATGAATATGACGATGTTGAGATAAGGAAAAGACCTTGAGGGGTAGGAATAACTTCAATACCTAAGAAGTGATGAAGAGGACCAAGGTCCTTGATTGAGAATTTGTGACCGAGGGAGGTGATGAAGTTTTCCAGGAAAGTGTTGTCACTACCGGTTATGACGATGTCATCGACATAGACAAGTAAATAACACGTGACACCACGGTGATTGTAGATAAAAAGAGATGGATCGGATAAGGATTTGCGAAAACCGAATTGTATCAGGAAGGTAGTGAGCTCATTGTACCAGGCCCGCGGGGCTTGTTTGAGGCCATATAGAGATTTTTGAAGTTTGGAGATATGATTCGGAAACTCGGAGTGGGCAAATCCCGGTGGTTGAACCATGAAGACATCCTCATGCAAGGTACCGTGGAGAAATGCATTGTTGACATCAAGTTGACGTATGGCCCACTGTTTGGATAGAGAAATTGACAAGACGGTGCGGATCGTAACCGGTTTAGTTACTGGACTGAAGGTTTCGAAATAGTCCTTGCCAAACTGTTGATGGAAACCTTTCGCAACTAGGCGAGCTTTGTACTTGTCAATGGTGCCATCGGCCTTTCGCTTGATTCGAAAGATCCATTTGCAGCCTATGACATGTTGGTTGGTTCGTGGAATGAGCTCCCATGTTTGATTATGAAGTAGCGCATTGAACTCAAGATCCATAGCATGACGCCATTGAGGATCTTTCATAGCTTGGGTGTGGGTTGTGGGTTCAAGTGTGGGCGGTATAGGGTGGAGTGAGGTGGAGTTGACGAAGTTGGAATTGAAGTACTTTCGGTTAGGTTTGGGTTGTCGTTTGGTTGGAGATAGTGAGGGTGGAGTGGTAGTAGAGGACTGTTCAGTGTGGGAAATCGGAGATGGCTGGGTAGGAGTGGAACTGTTATGAGAAGAGGACGCTGCATCGGAGGAATACTCGGGAGAAGAAGGATTCGATGGTGTTTGAGGAGGGTTGGTTTGGTTAGTGGATAGAGTGGTGGAGGTATGAGATGTGTCAGATTGCGAAGGTTGAGGTGAGTTCGGTGGGTCCGGGAAAGAAACATGAGTAGGGTCGAGTTGTGCGTTAGTGTTGGGTGGAGAGGTGGAAATATGAGTGGTGGAGTTGGGAATGGTAGTAGAAGGAATAGAGGGTGATGGAGTAGAAGAGGTGTTTGGTGATTTATCAGGAGATAAAGTTGAGGGGTGATTTAGGTGAGGTATGGGAAAAGAATAAGTTTGAGGAGGGTTGGACTTTGGGTGTTCAGTGGGATGGGCAGGGAAGATGGTGGTGATGAATTCAACATGTCTTGAGTGATATAATTTTGATGTGGTTGGGTCAAAGCATTTAAATGCCGATTTAGATGTCGAGTAGCCAAGGAAAATGCAAGATTGAGATCGATGTTGAAGTTTGGAAGTGGTGTAAGGACGCAACCATGGGTAGCAAAGACACCCGAATGGTTTGATTTTCATGTAGTCGGGTGGTGTTCCAAATAACATATCATATGGGGTTTTGTTGTGAAGGATTGGAGTGGGAAGTCGGTTGATAAGGTAGACGGCGGTTTGGAATGCATGGGACCAAAATTTTTGAGGAAGGTTGGCGTAATGAAGTAAGGCAAGACCCGTCTCGACAACATGACGATGGCGTCTTTCGGCAACACCATTTTGTTCGGGTGTATGAGGTGGTGTAGTGAAGTGAGAGATACCTTTTGAGTTTAGATAATTTTTGAGACCAATGTATTCACCGCCATTGTCTGTAAAAAGAGACACGAGAGGTGTCTTGAAGAAACGTTCAACAAGAGTTTTAAATTGTGGGAAAAGGGTAGAAACATCGGATTTTCGTTTCATTGGGTATAGCCACACATATTTGGAGAAAAAATCGACAAAGATGACATAGTAGTTAAACCCGTCAATAGAGGTTTGCACCGGTCCCCATACGTCCGAATAAATAAGTTCTAGAGGTTTGTGAACAACAAATGAATTGGAGCCAAAAGGAAGTTTGTGGATTTTATTTAACGAACAAGATGTACAGTGAAACGACTCGGGTGACACTTTATTACATTGGAGTCCTAATTTAGTAATTAAAGACCGAAGCACTTGGTATGATGGATGCCCAAGAGTATGGTGCCACGTGAGTAGAGATCTTGTTCGAGTTACATTAACTTGATGAGAAGAAGCAAATGGTCCGTAGTAAACATCATTGACGTTCACTCCCCGCATGAGATGCGCCCCCGTGCGTAGGTCCTTAACCAAGAAATGGAATGGAAAAAATTCAACAGAGACACGGTTAGTACGACATATTTTAACAACGGAAATGAGATGGTTTCGTAAATGAGGGACAACAAGGACATTATCTAATAAAAGAGGTCGTGAGTTGGTAGGAATTTTTGTATGACCAATGTGAGTAATGGGTAGAGATTTACCATCGCCTAAGACAATCTCATCCGGGCCTCCATATTCGGAAAGAACGGGCAACGAGTTTTGATTTGGGGCCGTATGGCCAGATGCTCCAGTATCCCACATCCATGGTGGTGTTGAACCTGCAGTAGGATAAGCAGAAGTATAGTTAACTGAGGGTGCCGAACCTGTGGGACCATGACCCGGGTAGTTGTAGTCGCGTAGGAAGCGTCCTAGTTTGCGACAGTCCTTAGTCTCATGACCAGGGATGTTACAGAAGTGGCAAAAGGTATTGTTGCGGTTGGGGCGGTTCTGATTTGAATGGGCAGGTTTGTCTCGGTTATTCCAGGAGGGTCGAGGGTTAGGTGTCGGATTTGGTTTTTGATGGCGATAGTCAGATTGTGGTTTGGAATAATTGCGGGCAGGTTGTCGTTGGGTTTGGTTGACCGTGGTGATGAGCGGATCGGTGGTGGTTTGGATTTCCCTTTCAAAGTCCACAAGTTTAGCAAACAATTCTGAATAGGACACAGGTGTGTCACGAGTTTTGAGTGCAGCGACAATAGTTTTGAATTCATCACCCAATTGATTTAGTACATGAATCATCAGATCCTCGTCTTTGACAGGTTCCTGGGCCAAGGCGAGTTCGTCCGCAATTGAACGCATCTCATGAAGGAAGTCGGAAACAGGGCGCGACCCTTTCGGGTTAGCAGTGAGTTTCGACTTAAGTGAGATGATTCTTGAACGAGATGTGTTAGCATAGGCTGATGTTAACCGCTGCCACGCTTCACGAGAGGTGGCGGCGGATGAGATGAGGGGTTGAATGGCATCGGTACAGCTACCGAGGAGAGCGCTGAATAGAATCTGGTCTTGCCGGTACCAGTGAGAGTACTCGGAACTGGTGGCTGTTGGCGGGCGTGAGTTGTCATCGATGTGGTGGTGAAGATCCAGGCCAATTAAGGTGGATTCTATCTGTCTGCGCCATGTTGGAAAATTTGTTTGGTTGAGTCGGATCATGAAGTGAGCGGAAGCGGTAAGGTGAATGATGGCTGGAGATGTTTGTTCATCAGGTTTAGATGGCATGATTGACTGTTGTGGTATGTAAAAAAAAAATAAAGGAAGGTGATAGGGATCGTGAATCTCAGAGGAGATATTGGAAGGCTCTTGATACCATATCAAGTATTGGTTTTTGTGATGAAAAAGGTACACTGTTCTCATTGATGTACATACATTATATACAGACTACAAGCTCCAATTTAGGAGAGAAACAAGCTAACTGACCTTGACCAAAGACTAAGAGATAACTACCTAAAATACTATGTAACATAAATACAATAATCATAACATAAATACAATAATCATAACATAAATACAATAATAAGGCATAAATCATGGCATATATCATGTATGGTTAACAATTAATCTATCTTTTGTTGTTATGTTACAATTTGAAACAATGTTGTTATTTTTGTTTGAATCTTGTATGACAATTAGTCTTGAAATGAAATTTGAATTAAATTAATATTGTCACATAGTGTTATGAAGTCTCTTGCAATCTACGCAATTCGTCTCATCCTGATGTTTCCGCCATCGGTTGGGGTGTGACAGTCCCATTCTCCATTGTATCAGACAGGGATAGTCGTTTCACTTCACATTTTTGGACAAGTTTTCAAGAAGCAATGGGGACCCGGTTAAACTTAAGTACTGCATACCATCCCCAAACAGACGGACAGAGTGAAAGGACGATCCAAACCCTGGAAGACATGCTCAGAGCATGTGTAATAGATTTTGGTGGAAACTGGGATAACCACCTACCCTTAATTGAATTCTCCTATAACAATAATTATCATGCAAGTATCGAAGCTGCCCCGGTCGAAGCACTGTATGGACGAAAGTGTAGAACTCTAGTCTGCTGGGCAGAAATAGGAGAAAGCCAATTATCAGGTCCCGAAATTGTGCAAGAAACCACCGACAAGATCACTCAAATCAAGGAAAGACTAAAAACGGCTCGAGATCGCCAGAAGAGTTATGCCGACAATCGACGCAAGCCGTTAGAATTTCAAGTCGGAGACAAGGTACTCTTGAAAGTTTCTCCTTGGAAAGGAGTAGTTCGGTTCGGTAAGAAAGGAAAGCTAAGTCCAAGGTACATAGGACCATTCCCAGTAATCCAACGCATAGGACCAGTTTCCTATCGCTTACAACTACCAGAAGAACTAGCCGGAGTACATGACGTATTTCATGTATCTAACCTCAAGAAATGTCTATCTGACGAATCACTGGTAGTACCTCTTCAACACATAGAGGTCAATAAAAAGTTGAAATTTATAGAGAAACCGCTCCAAATAGAAGACAGAAAGATTAAATTCCTCAAACACAAAAGATTGGTACCAGTCAAGGTCAAGTGGGATTCAAAAAGAGGACTTGAGTACACTTGGGAGCTGGAATCGAAAATGAAGCGAAAGTATCCTCACTAATTTCAGTAAATCTCGAGGACGAGATTTTAAATAAGGTGGGGAGGATGTAAGGACCTGCAAAAATGTCCATAAATGACCCGTAAGTGAAAACCCGGACCCCTGAAACCCTAATGCTCATGAAAAACCAAGAAATTTGGATTTCTCGCGGGCCGCGTTAGCCATAAGGCTAGGCCTACGCGGGCCGCGACAGCACAACAAATGACCGGGACACGCTTCAGGCCATGTGTCGGCCACGTGGCGAACCTATACGTGACACGCTAGCCCTAACCGTAGACTAGGTGGCCCTCGCGGGCCGCGTAAGGTTGTTGTTAAGGTTTACGCGGGCCGCGTAAAACCCAAAAACCTGCTATAAATTGGACAGTTCATGGCCTTTGCTCCTGTGTTCGTAAAACTTTCTAAAAGACGACTTTCACTGCTCAAATTCGAAATATTCAATAGGGAAACGCTGCTACGAGTACAGGGTATTAACTCGATCACTGCTACGATACAATGTCCGATCGATTAAAATCGATCCGATGTAAGTTTAAGTGCTGCCCGTATTTGGGCTATACTTTGTCATTCGTCGTGAGGGTTTTGATTTCGTGAGTTTATCGTAAATGTTGTATTAAGTTACTGGCCTAGTTTCGTGTGCATTGTTATTTAACTAGGTTACCAGGCTAAAATCAGTAGGCAAAACTCTGCCCATCTAAATTTGCAATGTGAGTCATTCTCTTTTTACCAAATTGTTTCCAAAACCCTATTTGTTTCAAAGTTATAATTACAGGGATTAAGTCTTTGTAATCTTCATTTACTGCCGGTATGTGGGGTTTTGTATACATTACTTTATACCCGTCACCATTGGACAACGGGTTAGCCAATGGGTGATCTGACCATAGTCACAGACACGGTCGAGTGACAAATACCGATTTGGGGTAATTGGTTGATAGAAACAATGTAATCACCCTTAATGCTGTAAATTATAACAATGTGTCGTTTTGTGCAATTTGAATGACTCGCCAGTATTTCCCCGCTGATAAAATCTTTTTTAAAACATGTTTCAGGTGACTTACTGTGAACCAAGGAAAAAGTGCCATATAGCACTAAAGCTTGAAGAGGTGGCTCAGTAAAATAAATAAACATGTTTTGTAAAACAGGGAATTTCCTCGTGAAATTCCTTTATTGTAAATTATGAGGTTTTATCCCAAAGGTGTAAAATAAAATAATTAGGCATTTTCAGTTTAAACGATCCTGTGGATATTTCCGCTGCCAAATTAAATACAAATACCACGGGTTTTCTGTCCCGCGGCTTCAGGACCGGGTAAAACCGGGCCGGGGGCCGTGACAATTAGGGTTTATTTTAGATTTGACAATCCTTTATTTAGGAAGTTAGTTTTAAGTTTTTATAAGATATATCTTAGTACAGATATTAGGTTGTTTTAATAAAATAAAATGTGACACATAATATCTTCATTTTATGTTACAGTACTTTTAGTTCTTTTTGTTTTTGTTTGCATAGATAGAGCCCATCTTTGTAAATTAGGCGCATTAGATCACAAGTATTAATTACATGTACATTAAAGCATTACCGACTTGTACCTTTTAATCTGTGCGTCGATATAGAACAAGACAACTATCGAAACGTTGACAAAAATGTGTAGGTCGTCATGCTATCTTTGGATTTTTTATAAAGAGTATAGTTTATAAGATATGTCAAGAATACGTAAAAAAAATATAAGTTTGTTGTGGATGGGTGAATTGGAACTAATTATCTATAATTTTGTTAAAAACTTAGGGATTTAAGTGTAATAAGTTTAGGGGCTAAAAAATAAATAGTGTTTAAAAGATTAAACCACCCTCATTTTAGGGGTCTTTCTATAAATAAAGTGGGGGGGGGGGGGGAAGTTCTTGTTTTTTGGGTATCTTAAAATACCTCTCCCTCATGCATTATAATATAGTATAGATAATTATTTAATTTAAATTAAATTTAATGTATGTTTCAGACATTCAAGAAATTAATCATATGTTTCCGATAAAGACCAATAAGTCATACAATTGCTTTCTGTCACAGTGGTGGAACCTTGTCATTTTCTTTCTATACCTGAGTTTATAATAACCCGGAGTCAAAATTTTCAATCAGGTTGAGTCAAATCACATAGTCTAACATGATCGACGTCAAACCTCGTAACTCTTTAGTTTCCGACTCCTATTCTCGCATATAGATTACAATCGACGTGGTCTTTTTTCAATTTAGGTTAAACAACTGAAATAAACTAATTAGACATGGGTTTATAATGGTTTTTTTAGTTAAAATAATAAAAAAAAAGGTTAAACAATTGAAATAAACTAATTAGACATGAGCTTATAATGATTTTTTGAGTTAAAATAATAAAAAACATGGGCCTTATTTAAAGTCCACTATTAAAAATTAAGTAACTGGGCTTAATTTTTAAACTATATATTTGTATAGAAAAAAATGGTGTCGATCTTAAAAATGCAACAATGTCGCTTGAATTTTTCCTGTTAGACGTTATGAATGATATGTGAAATTATATGGTGTCGGTTGAACCCGTTCACTACAATGTGGCTCCAACACACCACAATGAGACTCCGCCACTGTTTTTATGGTCGACGTTATGAAAACAATAAGAAAATTAATAACCTTTGGTCGACATTATGAAAACAATACTAGGTGCAAGAAAATTAGTAACCTTTAATGTAACTCGTGTAGCTTAAATTGATAGAATTTTTAATGCAATGGCCAATGGGACATTAATGAGGCGTGCACCTTAGTAGCAATCAATACTCATACCTTCATCATTGTTTGTTTCCAATCTCACATTCATAAGAACGGTTAGCCATCGTAAGCAAAGTCCAAATAATTTAAAAACGAAAAAATGGTACCCAACCTATAGAGTGTTCAAGTTTAGTACACATGTTAGTACTCGAAGAAACCATTGTGATACATAAATTACAATTCTTAATAGACAAGGTACACATCAACCTACATCTCTATCATATAGGTAAAATCTATCGCAACCTAGCTAGTAAAGTAAAACCTAGTAAAAATTGTGTACGCTAATGAGTCCTGTATCAATTGGTTTGGGAGGAGTAACCACATGACCTTTCAATGTGGAGGTCATAAGTTGGAGTCCCATTTTAGCTTGCAATTTGTTTTAGGTGGGTCGGAAATTTTACCATAGCGGGCCTTCGGACGGTGGTTTTCCATTGGAATGGTGGCCGAGCCTGATCACCAGTGTTGTCTACGTACGTACAGCTTGGATGACCTTTTGTCAATAGGTTTGCCTAGTTAGCCGGGCTTGTATTGACCGTTAAAATATCTTGTATTGTAATATGACATTGACGTACATTTGGAGTTTAATGGGGTACCATGTAACCCAATTTTCCGAAAAACACAACTTGGACCACACATTTAATAGTGCAATAATTGTTTATGATGTTGAAATTTTTGTTTTCATCATGGATGAGACAGCCGATCCGTCACCACAAGTAGAACATGTTATTTTTTTAACTGCTTAAATTAAATAAATTCGTGTTTGGCGATGCTCGAACCTTTGACTTCAAGCGAAGCAACATCTTAACTCTAATGGGTTTTTTCAATTAGACAACACTCCCACAAAGTAGAATATGTTAGTAAGTATCCATATTTGAATCTATGTATCATAATGCTAGATTAAAATCATTGCTTAACTGGATTGGATGTAATCTAATATACGCAGTGGCGGGCCCATGAATTATTTGTTGGGGGTGCGGATGAGGTGTCCAACCATATTTTCAAGGGGTGCGGTCGGGTTTTTTTGCCTAAAATATACACTAATTTTTTTATTTTCAAGGGGTGCGGCCACCCACCTTGGTCAAAGGGTGGGTCCGCCCTTGAATATATGGAAAACCAAATTGAAATAAGACTGCCTCCAATGCCTCAAGTGAAGGGGATCCATTTACTGATGTGGAGGCAGCATGTGGGAAGAATGCAATGGAGTGGGTGATGAAGGGGAAGGCTTGTAGGTGGGGAAGTGCAACCAAATGCAAGAGAATGGTGGGCCCATGTGAGAGACGTGATGCGGAAGAGAGCAGGGCCGTTCCTACGTTTTTGGAGACCCTAAGCGAACTATAAAGTAGGGGCCCTAATTTCGCCGACAAACTCTCCTCCAATCCCGATGTCATGGATGATTACCCTTACTTTTTTCGGCTAGTGATAGCCGATAGCCTAGAAATTGAAAGCAGGTTGCTATGGGAAATGAGAACGATAATTGCGGCTGTATTTTGGGCTTTAGGCCGCTAAATAATGATGATTAGGTCAATGGTGGTTGTGTTGTAATAGCTGGAAATCAAGGCGAAATGGGCTTTGAAACTTGGCATTTTTTTGCCAAACAATATTTATTTTGGTCTCCTTCAACGAAAAACTTGCTTAGTTTTGAAATAAACGTAATTATTTGGGCCTAATACATATAACTATATATAAAAACTTTCGGAGGCCCTAATTTTTTTGGTGGCCCTAGGCCCGTGCCTAGGTTACCAAGCCTAGAGAGCCGGCCCTGGAAGAGAGAGGATGCATGTAATAAGGATGGTTTGGAGTTAAAAAGAGGAGAGAGAATGCATATGAGAAGAATAGGTAAAAAGTTGATATGACAGTGATGACTAGAATGCATGTAGTAAATGCAGGCCGTTACATTGGATACAGTCTAATTATACATGTTATAGATCATACTATCCCCTGTTTTTAGCATTTTTTTTTGTTTCAAATCCGTTTGTCAACACTTAACTGCGTTATATTTGGATTTGCAGTTTTGGATGGCTGTTGGATGTGAAAAGAAGATAAAAAAATGAAAAAAGAAGTCAAAGTCAATAAACTAATATGAGCTGTATAAAAAAACTATACAAGTCGTATCAGATCATACAACCTGTATTTTTTATTTTTTTTATCAGAGGGCCTTTGCCTAGCGGTAACATGGTGTTGAATAAAGCTTTGCATTTCCAAGTGGATGAGAGTTCAATCTCCATAATGAGTAATTTAGTAGTAGCACTATATAAGTCTGTAAGTTCCCGTTCAAAAAATAAAAATAAAGTCATTTTTAGTGATGTCATCCAGGCTTTATAGATTCTATATGGCCAGTATAACTTACCATATCTCATTTTAGTCTATTTTTTTGCTATTTTAGCCCTTTGGGTATACTTTAACCTAATTTAACTCCATCTAAGTGACACATCAAATTTTTTTCCTCATTTCACTTTGTCTCACTCTAAGGAAAATGGTTTAGGGTGAACGGGGCGCCCTCAGGGAGGGGGGCGGTGAGTGTGAACCCCGCTCGAGAACACCGCCGCCATCCCCTCGGTGACCCAAATCGGGGTGTGGTGTGCGGGTTGTGTTCACCGATGGAGTTTTGTAATTTTTGACCTTTTTTTATTAAAACAAATAAAAAAAAACAAGTCCCCCAAGAGAGGAGTGCCGCCATCAAATTGAGGGTGTGGGGGAGTTAAGTGGGGAGTTAACGTGGCGCGTGCTGATTGGCTGTGGGTAAGAGATGTCACTCCCCACTTAGAGGAGTGCCCCTTACACCCTTAACATGTTAACACATAACTCATTTAATGCACTTTAACATTGAGTTTTGTCTAAAAAGAAAATAATAATTAATTCAATCTCTTAACATTGGGTTTACATGTTAACACATAACTCATTTAATGCACTTTAACACAAGGAGGGAGTGGTTTGCAATGTTAGTTAACATGCCATGTTATTGTTAACACTCTAGATGTTAGAGTACACCCCCATGGCCTTAGACGAGATATATCACATACAACACCCTACTTTCCAAAGTTGTTCCAATTTTTAAGCTATGTCAAACATGCGAGATTAAAATCATTGTTTTAATAGACCAGATGTAATCTAATATACATGATCTTCAAAAACAATATGAAATAATTATATACATGCTAATAAATCATACTATCCCCTGTTTTAAGCACTTTTTTTGTATTTAACACTTAGGGTGTCCGGAGTGGGGGCGGCAAACCCACCCGGCACCGATCGGCAACCATTGCCGGCTCATTTGCCGCATGATGTTTACCGAAAAAGAGGAAGAGTTCGGTGAGGGAAGAACGATTCGGGGAAGAGGGTATGTGAGAGAGAGAGAGTGTAGTGTGGGGTGGGGTCCATTCCAATCTCAACCAATCACACGTTTTTTCCTTTTAAAAAAAAATAGTTTACCACTTCACCATTGTCTAAACCATTGCCAGGGCCGGTTTTGGGCATGTGCAAGAGGTGCCATCGCACAGGGCCCAAAACATTTAGGGGCCCAAAATTGTTTAAAAGTTAATAAATATTTTATATATAAATTTGCTGTTGGAAGACTTGTACATATTAGTCATTTGGCTCAATGGATGCAACAATTAATTTCAAAGCAGGACATGCTGGGTTCGAATCCTCCTGGTGGTTTTTACATTTTTAATTTATTTTTTTGTTTTTCATTTCTAATTGACGTTTTTTTTTCCATTTTAAATTCTTTTTTTTTAATTTCTAATTGATGTTTTGTTTTTGTTTGGCCCTTAAGTGGCCGATATGTTTTATCAGTAAGGGAAAAAGTCTCATGTGCTCACACCAATTGCAATTTTGTAAGCTTATTTTTTAGTTTAATTTTGATTTATGCTCACATCAATTGCAACTTTGCAAGCTTATTTTTTAGTTTTATTTTTGATTTTTTACATCTAAATTTGGGCCTCCACAAATTTGCAAGTTCATTCATTTTTTCTTCTCATTTAAACATTTACGTAACAAACTTTACATGTTTTCTTGTAGTTTTTTTTATTTCTCATTTAACCATTTAAAGTATAAACTTAAAAGAAGTCATTATCTAGTTCTATTTTTTTATATGAAAAGGTTTGTGTAGCCAAACTAATTTGGGTATGTTTACATATATTCAGTTCTTTTTGCTACGCTACTTTTGTTTTGTTTATTTTATAACAAATATAGTCGTATTGTGGTTTTTTGATATATGATTGATGAGTTTATATTATAGGGAGGGACCCAATTTTTTTTTGTTTCGCACGGGGCCCAAAAATATTTTATCATTCTCGGGGACGGCCCTGACCATTGCCAATACTTTGAGCATAGTTTACCACTTTGACATGGCACACTATCATTGGTTGATTTTTTAGTTTGTCGCTCTCAAGTGTTTAACCACTCCTAACATCCTTAACTGCGTTATATTTGGATTTGTAGTTTCGGATGGCTGTTGGATGCAAAAAGAAAATATCGAGAAGAAAAAAGAAAGTCAAAGTCAATAAACTAATATGATGAATAAAAATTAAAAACTATACAGGTCGTATTACTTCTGCTCAGGCTCAAGATGGTTTAAATTTCCTAAGAGATCCGTTTATGGGCTAAAACACTTTGTAAAACTGTATGTGCTAGAATACTTATTCACACACACGTATTGAAAACTACGTGAATGGCATAAAACACTTTGTACGCAGTGTATTGGTGATTAAAAAGGATAGTGAGATAAATAGTTATATATGGGAAGGTTCATTGGAGAACACTAAAAAAGTGGGGAACAGTGGGGAACCGACCCAAATGAACTCCGATTGGACTCATTCCAGCGACGTTGGAACCGGCTCGTCGAACCCTAACTAAGATCTTTTAACCCTAAATCCTAACTCCTAAACTCTAAACCCTAAAGCTAAAAAATAAGGCTAAAACCTAAGCTAAACCGTAAAATCTAAACTATAAACCCTAAAGGCTAAACCTAAAGCTAAACCCTAAAACTAAACCCTAAAGCTAAACCCTAAACCCTAAATCTAAACCCTAAAGCTAAACCCTAAGGCTAAACCCTAAAGATAAACCCTAAAAGTCAAACCCTAATATATTTAGGGTTTAGGGGTTATGATTTAGGGTTTCGGGTTAAGAGATCCTAGTTAAGGTTCGACGAGCCGGTTCCAATGCCGCTGGAATGAGTCCAATCGGAGTTCGTTTGAGTCGGTTCCCCACTGTTCCCCACTTTTTAAATGTTCCCCAATGAACCTCACACTAGTTATATAATTGTTTTCTCTATCATACGAAACCAAAAGATATGATGTTATGCAACCGCTTTCTATTTCATACTTTTAATTATGTATGCATGCATGTTTATAGCATTCGAGTATAAATGGTGAATGAGAATTGAATGTTAGAATCTTCAACGCTCATCCTCCTCCCATTTGCCATCCCTCCCCAACCTCATCTCACAGGGCCGGCTTTGAGAATTCATGTACCCTGTTCGAGCTCGAAAAAATATGCCCTTAGGCCTTAACGAAATTGGGTATTGGGCTCGTTAAAGGTTTAAACCTAATGGTAATGGGCTAATAACTAAATTGAACCATAAAATAGTTTTATATGGGTCGATATTGATATTTGTATGAGTATACCCAATGTTGTAGAAGGCGCTAGGCGCTAGTCGGGCGGTGAGTTACCGCCTAGGGATTAATCGGAATGGGATTGTTATATGTATTTTTTCAAAATTATATATATATACCCAATAATATAAAAATAATACTTCAAAATTCACATAAATACTTCAAGTTTCAGATAGTATGGTTCGATTTTGACCGATTTTGACTGATTCTGACCAATTTTGACCGCCTAGGACCGATTTTGACCGATTAATATAGTCCGATTAATCCGATTTTTGACCGCCTAGGACCGATTTTGACCGACTTTGACCGACTCCGATTAATTGACCGACTAGCTCAAAATTAGTCAGTAAGTAGCCGCCTAGCGCCTAGGCGCCGATTAATCGGCCGCCTAGGCCGATTTTTGCAACACTGAGTATACCTAGGGATGAGATTTTTTACCGAAATACCGGTACCGTACCGTACCGATCATAAACGGTACCGGTATCGGTAATAGATCTTTTGAAATTCGGTATCGGTAAAAAACGGTACCGGTACCGGTATTTTTCGGTAAATACCGGTATTAATACCGAATTTAATAATCATCGGTAAAAAGCATGGAATCCATTGAAGTAAGTTAATTTTTTAATGGTTTAGTTATAAATTATCAATATATCTTTTCTTATTTTTAGATTTTTAATATCTTTGTGGTTGGTTGTGTAAGGAGACGACACTATTGTTGAAGAAAGCCCTTTTTGTCGAACTTGATGGTGATTCTAAATTGGTTAAAAGTCGAACCCATGGATGTTTAATATGTTTACCATTTTTTACATTCCTCTATATATTACTCTAGTTCAGTTAATAATAGATGGATGGGTTGCACATGATATTTTTTAGGTAAAACAGTGGATGACACCAAAGCGGTACCAATGTGGTAAAGTACCGAAATACCGGTACCGATACCGGTACCGTACCAGTACCGAATCTATAAATACGGTACGGTAATCGGTATCCATATTTCCTCAATTTCGGTAACGGTATTTACGGTATCGGTACCGATGCGGTACCGATATCATACCGATCTCATCCCTAAGTATACCCTATTAATTTATTTATTTTTACATTTACATATCGGATTTTCTTTTAAACAACGTGCCCTTCAAAATATCGGGTCCTGATCGGTGGTCCTCCTCATCCACCCTAAGGGCCGGCCATGCCATCTCATTACTAGCCACCGGCCACCCCACTTCCCTCAGCCTCTCCATGGCTCCATTGACTACCCTCATAACCGTCGCCACCGCCCCCACTAGTCACCATTGTCGTTCCCACCCAGCCCACCTTGCTACCATCGCCGCCACTAGAGATGCTGGTGGTGGGGTAGGGGTGAGCCTCTCCATGGCTCCATTGACTACCCTCATAACCGTCGCCACCGCCCCCACTAGTCACCATTGTCGTTCCCACCCAGCCCACCTTGCTACCATCGCCGCCACTAGAGATGCTGGTGGTGGGGTAGGGGTGTGACTTTTTGACATCACACATTAACTCGACTTAAACATAACACAAAATTCGTGGGTTTGAGTTTAGTAGAAACGAGTTCGAGTGAGTTTTAGGTTGGACCCATGAACCTGTCTAGCTAAACGAGTTGGTTCGGGTCAACCTAATGGGTTGACCAATTTAACCCATTTATTTTTTTTATTATTTTCTTAATATGGGTTTTATTTCATATATTAAAATATTCTTTGTATTTTATGATAAATCTTAAACTTAAAAAAATAATTTGACATAAAATTATTATATATATATATATATATATATAGGGAGAAGATCATGCGAGAATCATCTCTTATTGTGAGAACCGCGAGAACCAATGTGAACACAACCAAAATAGCTAAAAATCACACAAATTTTTTTTTAATATTTGTTATATAAAAATCGCTACTTTTCGAAGCAAAAAAAAAATAAAAAAAATTAAAATTTTTGTTTCCCACTAAAAGTAGCGATTTAGCATAAAAAATATTAAAAAAAAATTTTAGATTTTTTTTTTGATTTTTTTTAGCTTTTTTTAGGTTTTTTGGGGGTTTAGTTTTTAGCATTTTAGCTTGGGGGGGGGGGGGGGTTTAGGTTTTTGGGGGGTGGGGGAGGGGGGATTTAGGTTTTGGGGGGGGGGGGGTAGGGGTTAGGTTTTTTTAGCTATTTTAGGTTGTGAACTCCATTTATTGCGAGAACCAATGTGAACACAACCTAAAATAGCTAAAAAAACCTAAAAAAAAAACCTAACCCCCCCCCCCCCCAAAAAAAAAAAATCTAACTCCTCCCCCCCCTCAAGCTAAATGCTAAAAATATTTAAAAAAAGAAAAAAATTTGTGTGATTTTTAGCTATTTTTTGGCATTTTTGGTTGTGTTCACATTGGTTCTCGCGGTTCTCACAATAAGAGGTGGTTCTCGCATGATCTTCTCCCTATATATATATAGGGCAAAGATAAATTGAAAACCCACTTGAGTTGAAGAAACCCTAAAAACCCATTAATAACCATTGATTAGAAGAGATGGATGGTTGTGATGTGTTTGGGTATTATCTCTCTTACTTTTTATTATATTAATCATTAAATAGTACATGTAAGGGTAAAATGGGGATGGAGAGTTACAAATGTATTCTTAGGAGGATGCAAGTGCATCTGACTTCTGACTTCCCTTTGATGTAACACATAATTCACATGCATATTAAAAAAAAAGTTCTGACAAATCCCCCCCTTTCTCGTGCATCTTTTTCTTATTAAAAAAACACTATAATCTGTATATCACCCTAAGATCCATTCATGAGATGATGGCTTCTTTTAAATTCATATGTAACATTTTACATAAAAAAGTACAAAAAATAACGTTACATTTTCTGTATAAATTCAAAAAATGTAAACACCCAATAAACAAGAAAAAGACTTGTTTTTTTTACCATTTAAAGGATATCCACATACATAAAAGTGTAACACGTTTTCTTTTCTTTCTCCTCCGACACAAAGTGTTATATTACATCACATTGTTACAAAAGTCGTCTTCATACTAAAAGATGTTACATGTTGGTACGTACACTACAATTTTTACATGATCAATTTTACGTCACATATGTAACACTTTTTTTTGTAACAAAAAAAAATGTAACACTTTGTTTCTTTAACATACACTTTATTTTTACAATAATCTGGAAAAAAATTGACAACACACTTTATTTTTACAATAATCTAAAAAAGTGTAACAATTCACTTTATTTTCTGTAACGGACATTATTTCTATAACACAAAAAAATGTAACAGTCATTTTTGCTTTGATTGATTGTTACATTTCTAACACACACAAAAAAAGTGTAACAACACACTTTGTTTCTGTAACAGTCACTTTATTTTTATAATAATCTGGAAAAAATGTAACAACACACTTTATTTTTACAACAATCTAAAATAGAGTAACAATGCACTTTATTTTCAGTAACATACATTATTTATGTAACACGAAAAAATGTAACATGCATTATTTCTTTGATTGTTATATTTGGTAACTAAAACACAAAGAATTGTTATGAGAATTGTTACATCAAATATAAACTTCATTAACAAAAATCCAACATAAGTAATGTAACTAGCAATGTTACAAAATGTATATAAAAAATATAACTTCATTAACAAGAATCCAACAACAATAGATTTTTTAGATTCAATCATAAAATCAGTAATAAAAAACAACATATCCAGAAAACAAGAACTTAATAACATTCATCTTCTTAAACAAAAAAAATAAAAGAAGTTGCAGATCTACAAAACACAAAAAAAATGAAGATTGACAAAACACAAAAAAATTACAAATCTGGAGGACCTTTTAGATCTGGAACACAAAAAAATGCAAATCTGAAAATTACAAAAAAGTTGGAGATCTATAAAACACAAAAAAATGAAGATCTACAAAAACACAAACATACTTATGGATTTGGAGGATCTTTTAGATCTGGAACATCATGTTTAACATCAAACATCTTTTGGATCATCTTCAACATCGAACTGTCATCTGAAACATCATCTTCAACATCGAACATCTTCAACCGGATCTGGAGCATCTTTGTAACACCCCAAAAACGGGTTTGGTAATCAAACCACGTTAATAGTAAAGACGGGTAAAATACCGTTAGTGGTAAAAATTAACCCGGTAAATATTAGGATTTAAATAAATAAACTTGATGTTAATTAAAAAGGAGGATAAATACTTTGAGAAAACAAAGTATATATAAGGCTCGAGTTAACGGGACTTAAAATAAAACGGGTTATGACTTCCCGAACCCACTAAGTGACTAGGAATATTAACCTAGTTAATTATGTGTTGTTAGAACAATAAAGGAAACTAGAAATAGTTAAACCTTTTATAAAAACAAAACATGAGGGGCTAATAGTGCCAAATGGAGGAAACTTATTTATTAAAACTAAAAATAAAACACAACACACACTTGGTAAGTGTGTGTGTGCGCGCAGGAACGATCAGAAGAACCAGGGGGTTCTTTCAAAACCCTAAAGCTCATGAAATCCAGCAAAATCAAGGAGAAATCGAGCAAAGAAATTAGGTCTTTAACTAAAATCGTGATCACCAAGCTAAGGGGATCGTAAGGTATGTCGAATTTTTGATATTTATGAAGTTGATAATTCTTGATGTGCATAAGAAATTCGAAATTTATGTTGCATGATTGTGGTATGGATGATATTGAAGTGAAATAGTGTTTAGGAGTAAACCCTAGACAAGAATATATTGAAATCATGCCTAGCTCAAGTAAATTCAGATTTTTGTTGATGCTAAATTCATGTATGAGATATTTTTAGGGTTTTGATTGTTAAAAATTAGTGTTATAATGTCAAGAACATGATTAAATTGAAAGCTGAATGCAAACAGCTCCTGATCAGAAATTACAGCCAACTTGTACTGGCTGTAACCTAAACAAAACGTGACAAAAACGTGTGTTTCTTGAGTCTAAAATGTAATTCCAGGAAATATCTTTAAAACCCCACTGGAATCGCATTTTTTCGACGAAAATTGAGCGTTTTATGAATTTTTCCGTATCAAAGGTTCAAGTTGTGTTTTCTGGCAAAATTTGCAGCCCATTACGAATATCATAACTCAATTTAGGAATTGAGTTATGATCTCAAATTCTTACTGTAGAAATTTTTAAGTGATTAAAAGAATCGCCAATTGGAATTTCATCAATCGGATAAACAAGGAATTTTTATTGAATTTTTCCGTAAGCTGCAGTCAGAAGTGACGAATCTGATTGCGGCTTAGTAAATGAATTTTTACGAATTTTTGGTAAAGAGTTAGATCTTGAAATTTTAACACAAGGTCTAACCATCCGAGAGGTACGCCACATAAAAAAATCATAATTTTTGAAGACTTGTAAACAGGTTAAACAAGTCACCAAAAACAGGCAATTTTTCAGTGATATGAAATGTCTGAATGAAATCGCGGTCTACTTGGTTGTGTGTAAAATTTGATTTCATTAAGAGTTCGGATGAAATATGCCTAAGTGAGTTCAATGAACCAAATGTGCATTTGAATATGTTGATAAGTCAATTGACTTTTAAAAAGTCAAACCGGCCAATGATTAGATCGAATGATAATTTTGATATGGTCGAATGATAAATTCGACATAAAACCCGTAGGATGGAATAGTCGTAAACGATTATGGCTAATCTAACCGTCTTACGAATTATGATGATGATAGTTTGACTCTAGACAAGCTAGATGAAGACTTGGGAAAGAAGCGGGTCAAACGGATCGAGTACGCGGAAAAAGCACATAACCGGATGCAAGGTAAGTGAAACTTACACCTTTTAGTAAAATAAATGTTCATCCTATAAGTTTTGAATACAATAAGGATAATATTCAAGATATGGTTCCCGACGCGAAATAATACGGGTCGGAACTAATATAAATGATAAAAACCATGTTTAATGGTAAAAGAGATAGAACGGTAAATTAGCCATGAAAAGCTAATTATAAAAAAATGGGTTTTTGAACGAGTACTATAAGTAAGCCTAAAGAATAAAAAGAGTAAAACGGGTCAAATGGTAATGTGGATACCATTTGAAAAATATCGACTAATAAGCACTTGTCGAGTTTTATGCTTACATGATAAAGCGGCTTATGAATTAGCGTTGTTATGAATTAGCAAATTTTCGAGACAAGGTATTAAAACGGGTCAATGTATTGATCCGAGCCAGGTACGTATAATTATGTTGTAGTTAAAAGTGCTAATTTGGTCAATAATTGGTGAGAGTCTTTTGTCGTAAAATAAGAGACTAGAATTGACCAAAAAGCCCTTAACGGGCGAACCGGGTAAACGACCGTTAGAGTTTGTTTAGAAAATTGTTTATTGATTTTGAAACCTTGATACATATAAAAAGTATAGGAAAAAACGTTTGCGGGTCAAAATAGACTAAGAAGTAAATTGTGGTTAAATGCTTAGATAGATACAAATGAATCGGTGAATGTAAACGCCTACGTAAACTCTATGATGGGAGTGAAAACGTTAAGGTTTGATAAGCCCGGGATGGGTAAAATGATAGGAATTAACTATTTTCTTTTAGAGCATGTAGTGAAATAATAATGCCAAACGGGTCGAATAATCACCTAAAGGATTTATGAGCCAACATTGGATAAATCAGATTTTTATGCAAACCAAGGTGATAAACGGGTCCGTAATTTAATTACGGACGCGTAGGAAAAAGAATCGCGTAAAACGGACTTGTAGATAAAAAAAGTTAAGACAATCTCAAGTTTGATTTTTGTTGAAAATTATAGCTGGGCAGAAAATGCAGGTTTCAGTAATGATCCCGCTGGAAATTGGGTTCCCCCGCGACACGCGACGAAGGACTCAGCTTGGGGCGCGACACGCGACGATCGCCGCGACACGCGACACGCGACACATTGAGATGGGTCTCCCACGACACGCGGGAGACATCAAAGTTGGAAATAAATATTTTGTTTGATTATTCGTTGCTTAGAACTTGTTTATACTAATATTTAAGTTATCAAAACTAACTTTTATGTTGGTTTTGATCATATGTGAATATCAAGAGTACCCGGATGAAGATCAAGCGGCGAGAAAGAACCGAACACATGAAAAAGAAGCTTCCGCACGGTGTGTCGTCGTAACTTTCAAACGACGACTAAACTACATTATGTTGTATATTTTTTTTAAATTGTAAAAGTTTTTAATAAAACCCATATTTCCGATGTATACGTAAACTTAGTTACATGATCCTTTTCGCAAACTATACGTTAAACCTTGATTCAATTTAAAGGGTGTTACAATCTTTTGGATCTGGTAGCATCTTCCCGGAGCGTCTTCAACCGAAGCATCTGAAGCATCTTCAACTGGAGCATCTGGAGCATCTTTTTTTATTCGGAGCTTCTTTTTTGTTCGAAGCATCTGGAGTTTTAGTGGTTGATTATGAAGGATTTTGATAAGAAGCTAGAAGAATTTTTTGTTTCAGATCTTAGATCTGGAAAATGGTTATCCAGAGAGAGAGAGAGAGAGAGGGAGAGAGAGAGATGTGAGACATATATTTATGATACATCAAACAAAAGAGAAGTAAAGATATGTGAGAGAGGTGAGAGATACTACAAGTACAAATGTAATAAATGAACCAAATGAAGGGAAGAAGAAAAGTCTACGTGCAGACTTACGCATTTCATTCACTCAAAAAGGTTAAAAGAAAATGACGAAAATGCCCTTGTCTCCTCTCAAACTAACATGTAACGTGGATCAATCCTAGCCGCATGTGAGAGTTTCCTGGGTTTTCTTAACTGGAATGGGTTTTCTCATTATAATTAGCCTATATATATATGTATATATATATATATATAGGATAGGGATCATGAGTGAACAACATCCTTGTTTGTGAACTGTGTGAACTGATCTAGACCCTTGATTCATATGATCTTGAGATTTAAATGAGTGGCATGATGGTAATTATTTGGTTAATTTTTTCATTTAATTAAATACAAAAGGGTATATGTGTAATTACACAATCAAAAGAATTCAATCAGGAAACCTATATTGTTTCCATTTTATTAAAATCTTATCAATTTCAAATCCATTTTTTTTGTTTATCCCCTTCATCCCTGCACCGTAAGATCTTCATCTCCAGAACTTCATCTTCATCTTAAGATCTTTAATGTCCAGAACTTTAATGTCCACCGTAAGATCTTCATCTTTCCGATCCACCGCCCGCTCCCCTGCCTCCGTCCTCCGCCTCCGTCCCCCGCCGCTCTCCGCTCCCCGTCTCCACTCTCGCCGCCTCGGTAACCCTAGGTACGTTTAAACCCTAATTTCTCCATTTTAGGTTTCATTTGTTATCAATTTATCAGCAATCGTTTCAAATATTGTTGTTTAATGTTAATATTCCTGTTCTGGATCTGTATGTGTTGTTTTAATATCTTAATCGATCTTCTTCCAGTTAAATCTCGTATGAATTTCGTCAGAGAATAAGTGGCCGTCGAGGAAGAATGTTGTCGGATGTGCTACTGTTTGCCGGAGTTGGAGAGAGATCAAGAAGGAGATGTTAAACGGCATGAGATTTCTGGAATGTTGACTTTTCCGATTTCGGCAATCCTCTGTTCATCGTTTCCAAGTTTTTCAGGCGGTGTAAACAGGGTGCCGCCGACGGTGTAAACAGGGTTCCGATCTACTGGTGTATGACAAATTTTCAGGCGGTGTAAACAGGGTGCCGCCGACGCATCTTCCGGTGATTCGCCTGAACATTACTCCATACATTTATTCAACATCTTTTTTTTTTGTTTTTTCTGATCTACTGGTGTATGACGTTCCGATTAAGTTGTTTAGTGTTTAATTTTTGCAAGAATTTTGTTTCGATCCTGTTAATGTTGAGTGTGTATGTGCCTGTTGTTTATGTAAATTGGGTGCACACATGTGTATACGGTGTTTTTACATATGTTGTACACATGTGTATGCAAATTGATTGTAGGTATAAACTGTGTATACACCTGTATAAGTTGGGTGTACACCTGTGTATAAGTATGTACATAGGTGTATTAAATTTAAATACACATGTGTACTTCGGGATTCATGCATGTGTGTACGTAATTGAAATCTGAGTTTTTTTATCGACGAATAAAAAATACTTGATGATGAAGAACTGCTCGATTGAAAAAAAATCTGGATTGTTTTGAATGGTGATTATGATATAGATCTTGTTTAGATTTAAAAGATATTTTTATTAATCACAAAAAAATAGGAAAGTGTAACCTCCATAGATTAATTAAAATAAATAACTAATAATAACTTAATGTACAATTACAATCCTATCATTTTCAACAAAAGAGATAATCAAGGGCTATGATCAGTTTACACAGTTCACTCTTAAAAGGTTGTTCACTCTAGAACCCTACCCTATATATATATATATTTGCTTCCAAAATATAAATTTAGAGTTTTAGTATGTGAAAAAAATCATGTCAAATGGGTTGTGTCAGGTTAACCATCAATTTTTCGTGTCATGTTCAGGTTCATATGTTTTTTCACAGGTTCAGGTCAGGGAGCTTTGTAATTATGTAATGTTCTCGGTTGACTGTCCCATTTCGTAAGTTGGTGTTTTCTAATGAAGTTTACTTAAAAAAACATTTAACTCACTATCCTTAAGTATTTTTGTCAGCTCTATTATACCTGCATTAGAAGCTACAAAATTAAAGGAAAGAATCAAGATCAATCACACAAGATCTTAAAATGTCGCACACAACACTTAATATAAAGAATAATCTTTTTAGTTTAAGAACCTTAATATTCTTTTCTTAAACACTTAAACTTGCACACTATAAGGATTAAACCCCTAATTTCTATCTAATTCACCAACACCATTGAGATATTCCCAAATAGATATTTATTATCCTTAATATTTAATAGGGATTACCACTCACAAATAAAACCACTTCCACGTATCTAATATATGATGACTCTTCTGTTATAGTTAGACTATGGGTAATGGAAAACACAACCACATGCACTTTTGTACCACTTAGCTGAAATAGAGTAGTGGTTCTCCCACCTACACATTTATTACCTAATCATTGTTTTTTTAATTTTAAATTATAAATTAGACAATAGTTTTTATAATATAATTAAAATTAATAAAAAAGACTACATTTTATAAATATGAAAGACAGAAATAAAAACCATACAACTCCAAAATATAAAAGACCAAATTAAATTGCAAAAATACTAGAATACACGGCCTAAACGTGCATGCAAAATTCACCTAGCTAGCTGCAAGATGACAAAAGCTTGTGTTATGATGCGTTTCGTACTCGACATGTACAACCTCAATCGCTTGATCTTCAGTCATGCCCTCTTCGCGATTGAATGCATTGACAAAAAGCCTCTAAAAAACCCACAACCTACTTGCATCACCCTAAACCTTCCAGTAATGTGAGCCAAAGTACAATTGTTTGCACCTACTAAATGGCGGAAGTGTGTCAAGATCGTGTTTCAAATAGTAGCATTATTTGGAGCGTGCCCTAACTCCACAACATGCACTCAACTCGTTGCCAAAGCAATATCCTCTTCATCGATCCATCGGTTCGCCATGAAATTGGATGAAAATATGTAATGGATAATATTTTTGGAGAATGTTTTAAAAATAAGTTAGTGAGTTGAAATGGTGGAAAGAATAGGTATTTATAGTATTGCATATAAAAGAAACTGATTTTTTTATTTAAAGGTAGTTACCATTTGTAACGGTAACTAGAGTTATGCGCCGCCCGCGTTGCGGGGCGCTAAACCGAATATTTCATAGTTTAATAACATGTACGTCTTTATGTCGGTTAGATATACATGCTACTTATAACACAATATAAAAAAAGATACATCAAGTTAACCAATTAAAGAAAAACAGTATCATAGTTATGATAAAAAAAACAACTAAAACGATGGCAAGCGTGTAATTTAGAGTTGGGGGCAAAAGAATAATTTGTCAGGACCAATTAGCGAGTGCTAGGCAGCTGTTTCGCACGAACAAAAACAAAATTGACTCAACTAAGTAAAATAAAACACTACCATGGTTTTGCCAAAAAGAAAAACGATGGCAAGATTGCAATTTTTAGCTGAGGTAAAATCATAATTTTATAATGGAGGTAAAATATTATTTTTAACTGAGGGGAAAACTAATTTTTTATTTTGAATTGGGGGCAAAATCATAATTTTTTAACTGCAGGCGAAATCATAATTTTTAGCTTGGGGCAAAACCAAAGTTTTATTTTGAACTGGGGGCAAAATCGTAAATTTAAATTGGGAACAAAATCGTAATTTGGCAGGACTCTAGCTGGGGGTAAAACCATAATTTTATTTGAATTTTGGGCAAAAGCGTATTTTTTAACTGAGGACAAAAGCGAAAATTTAAGCAGGGGGTAAAACGAAAATTTTAATTTGAACCGGAGACAAAATCATAATTTTAAACTTAGGAAAAAAAATGTAATTTGACAGGACCTATAAATAACTATTATATGAAAAAAAACCAAAGTGGCCGTCACTTTTGGCCAACCACATAACACAACTATTCCCGCCAACCAAAGTTTTATTTTGAAGAGGGGGCGAACTCATAATTTTAAACTGAGAACCAAATCGTAATTTGGCAGGACTCTAGCTGGGGCAAAAAACATAATTTTATTTTGAACTGGAGCAAAAGCGTATTTTTTTTACTGAAGGGAAAAACATAAATTTAGGCAGGGGCAAAAGACAAATTTTATTTTGAAAGGGGGGGGGGGGGGATAATCGTAATTTTATTTTAAAGTTAGGATACAATTGTAATTTGGCAAGACCTATAAATTACTATTACTGTTATATTAAAAAAAAGGGTGGCCGCCATTTTGGCCAACCACGAAACATCACTATTCCCGGCCATGAAATTTGTATTGTTGTAAATTGACTCGATTAACACAAACGTAACACGTGGTCTAGAGCATGAGCACGGGCCATTTTTGCCCAACCACGAGCTAGGGGTGGTGCTCTCTCGTGATTGGGGTGTTGCATGCACAAGAACAAGACCCACTACATATGTTCTTAAATTAGAAAACTTCATACGGAGAGCTTTTCTTCTTTTTTTATTCTCCAGAAGGATGATTCGGGTGTTGGCAAGAAGGTTGTTTCAATATATATATAGTGTGAGGTTCATTGGGGAACACTAAAAAAGTGGGGAACAGTGGGGAACCGGCTCAAACGAACTCCGATTGGACTCATTTCAGCGGCATTGGAACCGGCTCGTCGAACCCTAACTAGGATCTCTTAACCCTAAACCCTAAATCATAACCCCTAAACCCTAAATATATTAGGGTTTGGCTTTAGGGTTTAGCCTTAGGGTTTAGCTTTAGTGTTTAGGGTTTAGCTTTAGGGTTTAGGGTTTAGGGTTTAGATATAGGGTTTAGCTTTAGGTTTAGTCTTTAGGGTTTAGCTTTTAGGGTTTATAGTTTAGATTTTACGGTTTAGCTTAGGTTTTAGCCTTATTTTTTAGCTTTAGGGTTTAGAGTTTAGGAGTTAGGATTTAGGGTTTAGGGTTAAGAGATCTTAGTTAGGGTTCGATGAGTCGGTTCCAATGCCATTGGAATGAGTCCAATCGGAGTTCGTTTAAGTCGGTTCCCCGCTGTTCCCGCCTTTTTTACTGCTCCCCAATGAACCTTCCCCTATATTTATATTTTATTTGACAAAGACTAGACAATTGATTCATAATTAAATTTTTACAATGCTAATTTAACTTTTAAAAAACATTTTCTTAAATAAAATAGCAAAACTAAGCCTTTTAAAAACTACGTCCATAGATCTCGGGGTCATAACATTACTATGCATGACCCTTTGAACTCGACTAAGTAGGTCCATAGCCTCTGGCACCAGAAAACAAAAAGTATCAAAAGCAAATGAGATAAACACGTGCTGGTTGTCAAGGCACGCTTTCTCATGCTTGATCACTTTACCTGAAGCAGCCTGACCCACTGTGAAAGCACTACTCCATAAACCCACAAGCGGGGAAACCCCTGTTATATCTACACAGGCGTGTTTTCCTCCTACACATCCAAAGACAAGAATGTCGGCTGGTCGAAGGGTAGATCTCCCTTCCAATGGGTCTGTTAAGAAATTAACGGGTGTCTCTTTCTTAGCAGAAATACCAGCGCACCTGAATATGTCAAAAACGACATCCCTAACCAAATCATGTCGGTATTTGAACCCCGGGAGCTCTCTACAATGAACTGCATGCTCACCAAAAGAATCCAAACACGCCTTATGACAAACTGGGCATACCTCGTCAACTAGGAATAAAGGAATCATGAGGCGATACTTAAGGATAGTACGGTACTCCACCGGCGACCTATGTTGGCCTAACCCATCTATAGGTATAGCAAGAAGAAAATCTTGTGCATGTGGTGCTCGGAGACACTCAAAAACGGCTTTTTGTCTAACGGTCAAGTCAAACTGCACTTCGATTTCGTGGAAAGTTTTTCTAAAAAGAGCACTCGCCAATGCATGTTGGGCTTTAGGGGGCGGTGTCCTTATTAGTGAAACCGCTGAAGTCAAAGCTTGGAATCGTATCACGGCGACAAGCCAAAGCACAAACATAATCAGAATCCATACCGCATATGCCACTGTCTCTTAAGATGTGGTCCTGTAGCACCCACGATTGGGCCCTCGAGGCCACAAAAGCGTAGGATGAAGCCTCTACAGCCGAATACAACCCCAAACCTCCAAACCTAATAGGTAAAGAAGCAAGTCGCCTGTCACGGCCCACGACCCGGTTTGACCCGTTTCAGGAGCCGCGGCAGAAAATACTGCGGTATTGATTTAATTGAGTTTAACAGCGGAAACAGGATCGCTTAAAGCTAAAATTTTTCCCCGATTATTTATTTCACAATTCGGGATAAAACCCCGATAATTTACAATTTTACTATAAAAGTGTGATATTACAAAATCATTTATTTATTTTATATTGAGCCACTATCTTAAGCTTGAAATGTTCCACAGCACTTTTCCTGATTTACAACAGATCGCCTGAAACATGTTTGAAAAAGGTTTTGTCAGCGGGAAATACTGAGTGAATCATCCTATTTTGCATAATGATGCATAGTTATCAATTACAGCATAAGAGCGATTACAATGGCTTCTATCTTATTTTTATCTGGCATTCTGTCACAATGGTGACAAGTCACAATGGTGACGATGGTCATACCACTATTTAGATCAATGAACCTAAATAGTGACGATTATCCCAGTAGGTCAATGAACCCAACAGTGATTATCCCGAGTAGGTCAATGAACCTAACTGGGAGAAATTAGTAATGTGCACAATACCCCACTAACCAGTAATTCAAGATATCCACGACTTAGTCCCTGTAATTATAATCTTGAAATAATTTGGAGTATTGTAAAATATTTAATAAAAATAACTCACAAACGGTGAGAATAGTTGTATAAAGCAATTTGTTAAAAAGAGAATAACTCACAAACTGTGAGAAAAGAAGAATGACTCACAATGCAGATTTATACGGGCAGAGCCTAGCTTACTGATTAGTCTTTTATCCTAATTTCAATAACAAGCACACAATTTTGGAATTAGTAATCAATCCAGCAATTACGATAATTTACGAGATCAAATTATCACAATGAATGTCAAAATGCAATACTTTGTCCATCGAGTTAACGATGATCCATTGAATTAACAATGAACGACAAGGTATAATACTTTACCCATCGAATTAACGAGGATCCGTTGAATTAACAACGAACGATAAAGTATAATACTTTACCTATCGAATTAACGACAATCCGTCAAATTAATGACGAACGATAAAGTATAACCCTAATGTGGGCGGCACTTAAACATTCATTGAATATCTTGATCGTTGGATAAATAAATCGTAGCAGCGATTGTACTAATACCCTTTTCTGCAGCACCCCGCTATACTTAATTAGAGTTTAGTGTGTGTTAATTGTAGTAAATCGAACAGAACTCAGTGCCTGAAGTGAATTCCTTCGTCGAACAAATGCACAGAAGTCAGTCCCAATGCCTGCTATTTATACACGAAAATTGACTAGCTTACGGACCGTAAGCTTGCTGATGTTGCGGTCCGTATGACAGCTTACGGACCGTAAGACTCACAGCTTTACGGTCCGTATGGGACACAAAGCTGCTATAGTGTAGCCACGTGTGGGACTAGTTCGGCTGAGTTAACATTTTCTGAAAATTCAACTTGGAGAGCACGCTTAAGTAGATAATCGTCAAGTAGGGAATGCCCCCCCTGAGTTTTAGGGGCCCTAATCCTGATTCTGAAAATTATGAAAATCTTAGGGTTTGCACAGAATCACTTGGGTGTCTCAATTAAGGTTTCCTATTGGTCAAATTAATTTAATAATTATGACTTTTGATGAGAGTCGTTACATTCTCCCCAACTTAATAAAAAATCTCGTCCTCGAGATTTACTGGAATAATTGAGAATACTCTCTCTACCTTTTTGATTCCAGTTCCCACATATATTAGGATCCTGTCTTTGAATCCTACTTTACTTAACATTATTTGTTACCTTATATCTTGGAAAGGTATTACCAAAGATTCATCTTATAGACATTTCTTGAGATTAGATATATAAAATATATCATGTATTCCAACTAACCTTCCTGGTAGTTGTAAATTATAAGTAACTAATCCAATACGTTGAATTTACTGGAAATGATCCTACATAATTTGGTCTTAGATTTCCTTTCTTACCAAATCTAACCACTCCTTTCCAAGGAGATACTTTTAATAGTATTTTGTCTCCAACTCGAACTTCAACGACTTTTATCTATTATCTGCATAATTCTTATGACTATCTCTTGCTGTTTTCAGCTTTTCCTTTATGATACTGAATATCACAATTGTAGTTACTTAGGATTTTCATCCATCTCCTTTCGCCTCAAATTCTTTTTTTTTTTTTTTTGCCCATAAATATATATATCTTAACTTCTTATAATCTGTATAGATAGTATCCTTACTTCCATACAGATAATATCTTCAAATCTTAAGGCAAAAAAAATTTTATGGCTCCTAATTTCTAAGTTATGAGTATCGATTCTTAGTTATAACCTTATTCAATTTCCTATAATCAATATTCATTCTCATCGAATGTCTTTCTTTTTCTTAACAACCAATATTGTGCTAACCGATTAAGGTTCCCTGGCTTATCGGTAAAATTCCTGGAATTAGATGAATTTTAAATTCTATCTTCATGTAATCCAGGTAAATCTTCTGGAAATATATCTGGGTATTCTAAAACTACAGAAATTTCCTTAAATTCTGTATCTTTAGTATTAATGATTACTAAAATCATATATACTATTCCTTGCTTTCGTTCATAATTAGCAATTTCCATTACTGATATGAACTTCATAGGCTTACATGGTTTATCTCCTGTAATCATAATTACTTCTCCGATGGTTGATTGAATTTCTAAGAAATTCTGATCACAGATAATGATCACAACATTGAACTCAACTAATTTCATAGATAATAGGGTTGCAGAAAACTTATAACTTATTTCTATGTTCTGCATAACCTTATTTATTTTAACTGAATTCCCATCTGTCGTTTCTAATATAGAAATTTATCTAATGCTGGTTAACGGTAAGTTAAGAGTTTGGCAGAGTAAAGTATTTATAAAACTTTGGTTTGCACCAGAGTCAAATAATACTTTTGTGTAAACGTTGTAAGCTAAGAACATACCGGCTATCACATCTGGAATCATCTCGGCTTCTTGAGTAGTCAGCTGAAAGGCTCTCGCATTCCTTTTTGCTCCTTCTGACGGTTTGACTTGATTGTCAAATGGTTTATTCAGTTTTGGACAATCTGGCCTAAGATGTCCAGTTTCTCTACAGTTGTAGCAAACTGAAAATTTCTTCCTCCTACAGTCTTCCTCTTGATGCCCTGGAATTTTGCAAAAATTGCAATATCCTTTGCATCTTCCAAAATGCTTCCTTTTGCAAAAATTGCAAAATGGATTAGTAGAATATTGTCCATTCCCTTCTTTCTTGAAATGGTTATGGTTACCCGGACAGAATTCTTGGGTAATCTTTTGGGCTACTTCCTTCCTTCTGTTTTCTTCTCTTGTCCGTACTAGCTCGTTAGTCATAGTATTGGCTAATTCTACTGCATCATCAATTGTGCAAGGTTTTGCAGCTTTGACGATATTACGGATCTCGGAAATCAATCCCCAAATATAACGAGAAATAAGTACCGGTTCTGGCGAAGCCAGGGTTGGTACTACTCGAGCATATTCGAAGAATGTCGTAGTATACCCTCGACAATCTACACCTACCATCCTATGGGTTAGAAATTTATTTGCCATTTGATCTTTTTCGTACTCAGGACAGAATTTTCTTTCTACAAGACTCTTAAATTCTTCCCAGTTCATAGCATACGCCATCCTTCTTCCTTTTGCTTGCAACATCGTATTCCACCACTCTAGCGCTACTTCTTTGAAAAGGTTTGAAGCGTACATAACCTGATCATCCTGAGCACATTTACTTATGGCAATTACTGCCTCGGTTTTCTCTAACCAACGCAGTGCTGCAGTCGCTCCTTCATTGCCTGCAAACTCAGTGGGTTTACAAGCAAGAAATTCTTTGTAAGTGCAACCAGGCGTTGCAACTTTCCTTTTCTTAGGGAGCGGAGCTTGCCGTGGTTCATTATCATGATTAACATGATTACCGCCTCCATTTACGCTATTACTGAAATTATCTTCAGAAATGCGTTTACTAGGAACAACTTGTTGCGGTTCGATTGGATTTTTAACAGCAGCAATGATTGCTGGAATAGCATTGGCTATTCCTTGAGCAACTATTCCTGGAATAGTGTTGGCTATTTCTTGAGCAATAATATTTTCTATATCTTGCCTAGTCACATATTGGTTCCCCGATTGTTGCTCAGATTGATTACCCTCATTAACTGGTTCATTATTAGCGTTTTCCATCTGATATCTACTTTATAGATACATAATTAGTATAAAGGAAATAATTCAATGTCAAAATTTAGTTGCACATAATCACATAAACGAATATACCAACAAAATTGTAACTTTTCTAATATTTCCTTATATCATGTTTCTATATACACCCGTTTTATTATTTATTTTACACCTACTGATTTTACTGTTAATATTACACAACCACAGTTTCATAATCCCCTATACTTTGTCAGATGATGTTCTAATAACGGCGTTTCTTCTCGTCGTATTTCCAGGAAATCTGTCCCAAAGTCTCTTGGATCCTATTCCCAGCATCCATGTTGTCAAAATGATGAAGTTCAGTCCTATTCTCGTTACTTATTGGTAAATTTGGTAAAGGTTCTGGATTGTACTTAGGAAAAAGCTTATAGGGATGGTTTTGTAACAGTATTTCATTATCCAACCATTCATCTATATTCCAGTTATTTGAAGAATTTGGAATAGATGGTTCTAAGTTCATAAAATTATTTTCATTAACAGGTTCAATAGTATCATCGTTTGCTATTATAAAATCTAGTTCTTCTTGAGATGGTAACTCTTCAATTTGCCTAGAGCTTTCCCCAATTTCCATTTTCTTAGGCTTAGGTTTCTTGAAAGGTAAAGCGTTAAATTCTATAGGTTCTTCTATGTCTGGAATATACCTATTAAAATCTCTGGAAACTTCGATTCTTACTGGATAGAGATTTAAATTCTGAAGGGCTTCCGACAAATCACTCATGCTGTTTAGTAACATACATACAATTACTAAGTCATAACAAAATTTTATAGAACAAAAATAGTATTTCATACTACCAAAACAAATACAAATTAAAACATACTAGGTTTTATTTGTAATTTATTTATAAATTTTCTTGACTGTAGATAATAATAATAAAAATACTAAACTTTAAATCAGAATATTTAAAGATTTATATTTACTATTACAGTGATTAACATATCAAAATCTATATACTAAATAAGTATGATGACTTAATTTATATATATTATTTAGTCATTATCATGGTGGATATTGGTTAGTGCTGCCTTGTTTAAGCATAGGTGATCAGTCCATGCCTAACTAAGGCTAGGTTATCCAATATCTGCCTTTGATAATAACCCTAGTATTTAGAAATAATCTTAATACCACTATTATTAATATATTATTTATTAATAATAAAATTATTAATAATAATTAACTAAACAATAATTTTAAATAAAAATATACTTCAAATATAAAAATATAATTTCTTTACCACAATATAGTAATACTATATTAGGTAATTCCATATATTAATCAAAGATATAATGTTTTTCAATTAACAATAATAGAGCAACAAAATAAAAATCTGCCTATATTAACATTAACAAATAGCCAGTTAATAAAACACATAATTATATAATTGTAATCAGGAAAAATTAAGTATTTCTAAATACTTAATTAGCTTAACCCAGTGGCTCTGATACCACCTTTTTCTGTCACGGCCCACGACCCGGTTTGACCCGTTTCAGGAGCCGCGGCAGAAAATACTGCGGTATTGATTTAATTGAGTTTAACAGCGGAAACAGGATCGCTTAAAGCTAAAATTTTTCCCCGATTATTTATTTCACAATTCGGGATAAAACCCCGATAATTTACAATTTTACTATAAAAGTGTGATATTACAAAATCATTTATTTATTTTATATTGAGCCACTATCTTAAGCTTGAAATGTTCCACAGCACTTTTCCTGATTTACAACAGATCACCTGAAACATGTTTGAAAAAGGTTTTGTCAGCGGGAAATACTGAGTGAATCATCCTATTTTGCATAATGATGCATAGTTATCAATTACAGCATAAGAGCGATTACAATGGCTTCTATCTTATTTTTATCTGGCATTCTGTCACAATGGTGACAAGTCACAATGGTGACGATGGTCATACCACTATTTAGATCAATGAACCTAAATAGTGACGATTATCCCTGTAGGTCAATGAACCCAACAGTGATTATCCCGAGTAGGTCAATGAACCTAACTGGGAGAAATTAGTAATGTGCACAATACCCCACTAACCAGTAATTCAAGATATCCACGACTTAGTCCCTGTAATTATAATCTTGAAATAATTTGGAGTATTGTAAAATATTTAATAAAAATAACTCACAAACGGTGAGAATAGTTGTATAAAGCAATTTGTTAAAAAGAGAATAACTCACAAACTGTGAGAAAAGAAGAATGACTCACAATGCAGATTTATACGGGCAGAGCCTAGCTTACTGATTAGTCTTTTATCCTAATTTCAATAACAAGCACACAATTTTGGAATTAGTAATCAATCCAGCAATTACGATAATTTACGAGATCAAATTATCACAATGAATGTCAAAATGCAATACTTTGTCCATCGAGTTAACGATGATCCATTGAATTAACAATGAACGACAAGGTATAATACTTTACCCATCGAATTAACGAGGATCCGTTGAATTAACAACGAACGATAAAGTATAATACTTTACCTATCGAATTAACGACAATCCGTCAAATTAATGACGAACGATAAAGTATAACCCTAATGTGGGCGGCACTTAAACATTCATTGAATATCTTGATCGTTGGATAAATAAATCGTAGCAGCGATTGTACTAATACCCTTTTCTGCAGCACCCCGCTATACTTAATTAGAGTTTAGTGTGTGTTAATTGTAGTAAATCGAACAGAACTCAGTGCCTGAAGTGAATTCCTTCGTCGAACAAATGCACAGAAGTCAGTCCCAATGCCTGCTATTTATACACGAAAATTGACTAGCTTACGGACCGTAAGCTTGCTGATGTTGCGGTCCGTATGACAGCTTACGGACCGTAAGACTCACAGCTTTACGGTCCGTATGGGACACAAAGCTGCTATAGTGTAGCCACGTGTGGGACTAGTTCGGCTGAGTTAACATTTTCTGAAAATTCAACTTGGAGAGCACGCTTAAGTAGATAATCGTCAAGTAGGGAATGCCCCCCCTGAGTTTTAGGGGCCCTAATCCTGATTCTGAAAATTATGAAAATCTTAGGGTTTGCACAGAATCACTTGGGTGTCTCAATTAAGGTTTCCTATTGGTCAAATTAATTTAATAATTATGACTTTTGATGAGAGTCGTTACATCGCCACTGGAGGTCTCCAAAGAAAGGACCTCCACAAACCACCAATTCCTCAATCGCCTCACGCAAACCTTTGTCAAAGAACAACGCTGCATCTTCCATGTGTACAGGTTGGCATGTCCCCAAGCCAAAGAAAAGTTTGGCAATGCCCATACATGATCGAAGCAAGAGTAGTTCACTCTACGGGTCACCTAATTTCGGTAGAAGACGCATCAAATCTATTGCCTTAGCAGCTCTTTTCTTTGCTAACCCACTAATAAAGCTTGCGTCTCTACTAAATAAAAATATTTTCCCAAATATCAATCAATCAATCATACCTCATATAATCCCATTCATCAGGCTACTAGTAGGGTCTGAGGAGGATGAGATGTAGGCAAGCTTTACCTTTATTCCAAAGGATAAAGATGCTGCTTCCGGTGTGAAACCAGCTCCGAAGCCATATTCCCAGATATATTTTGGTAAAATTAAATTTTTTTTTAATTTCTAGTTATTATATTTGATACCTTAGCTTTAGCTTTTTAATACCAACACTCCCTGTGTACAGTGTTCATTTTATCTGATTTTTTCAACTATTAAACTCTAAATTAAGTTCTCTAAATGTATATTGGGTTTACCACGGGCCTTCCCTCTGGTGTCTGACTATAGCCCGTTAAGATCTTATAGCCATTTTTACAAATGGCCAAAAAACTGGTTTCCGAACCGGAACTGAAGACCCGATCCGAACCGGTTCATGATCCGAACTCGTTTCATCTCAACTGGTCCCAAACCTATTCAAACCGCCGGTTTCACATCGGTTCCTTTCCCTAGATGCTCAAACCGACCCGACCCGGACCGGTTTCGTAGCCAAACCGGTTACCGAACCGACCCACTGAAACCGGTTTTTACCGTTGGAAAGCGATTTGACTGTTTGGACCCATATTCTAGTTGTTTTTGCCCCCCAAATCATCATTTTGTCATTCTATGTTAGTATAAATAGCTAGTGGGTGTTTTTCGTTGATCACAACTTACAAAAACGTGAAAACGCTATCGTCTCGCAAACGTTTTGCAATGACTTGCTCACAATCATTCGTTGGCGGTGTTGGTGCACCCTCTAGTGATTTGCATGTTATTCAAAGTCTAGAAACGAAGCCAAACCCCGATATTTGGGGAGAATATGGAGGTTTCGACTTATGTTTAATGTCTAACGGGCCTCAAACCGCAGTGGCGGATCCAGGATTTTCCCTCAGGGGGTGCAAAAAAAATATGTAAAATAAGCTTCAATAAAACTCCA
>JARYGA010016972.1:0-45088 GCA_030545235.1 Helianthus tuberosus | reverse complement strand
ACTACATCTTCTTTCCATCTTGCCACTTGATGTTTAGACCCATAGTCAGCAGCAACTAACTCCTCTTTCATTCTCCTCAGCTCTTCCTTTTTATCAGATACATTCTTTTTAAACTTTGCCCAGTCAGGAGGAGTGTGAGTGACCTTCCTTTTTATCATGTCTTGAATCCTTGCTGCTTCATTTTCGAGTTCAGGAATGGTCCACTCTTTGTACATGTGTTTCTCTCCTTTGTATTTCTTGTGAGCCATAATGCTTTCAATGTAGTCTTTCTTCAAAGTTTCAGCTGCTCTCTCTGAAATTTGTTGACTGACATTTTTTGCAAATTGTTCTAGGGATCTGACTTGTGTGAGCAAATATTGATAATTCTGTGAAATTTCTTTGTCAGATTTCCCTTGTGTGTTCATCCTTGAGATATCCTCTGCTTGCTTAGCCTTGATTTCCAAATATTCATTGACATTTGTAAGCCTGGGATATCCTTCAATTGATGGCAAACTCCTTTTGGCAGGGTCATCCTCATAGTAAAAGGATTTGATTTCATCTCTAAATGCTATGAGTTCAAGAGGAAATTGAGCACCTGCAAGAGGTAAGGGCTTGTGAATTTTGACTGAGGAGAGAGGAACAGGGTTTAGAATGGTGACAAGTGACAGAGATTTTGAAGATGTTTGTGGTGGTGAAGAGTCATCATCTATGAGAATTAGCCTTCTCCTTTTTGGTTGAGGAGGGACTGATGATGTTTTGGGTGGAACAGTGGTGGTAGATTGAGTGGCAGTGGTTTGTGCTTGACTAACAGCTGTTGAAACAACTGGTGTCTCAACCACTGTTGTCATTACAACAGATGTTATAACATCTGTTATCTTCTGCTTTTTGTCAGCAGGAGTTTTTGGTGGTAATGATGGTGGTGATAAAGAAGTGGTTTTGGTATGTTTTGAAGTGGTGTGTGTTGAAGTAATAACAGATGTTGAAACAACTGTGGTACCAGCAGTAGTTGATACAACAGGAGTTACAACAGCTGTTTGGGTGGAGGTTTGATGCTGATGGCTTTTGGAAGGTGGTTTTGGAGGCTTTGGAAATCTGGATGGGATGGACTTAGGTTTCCTTTTTGTCTTAGGATTTTTAGTATCCTTTGATCCAGAACAACCTTGCTCATACAGTTCCATGAAAGCTCTTTTCTCCTCATTCCATCTTGAGATATCCTTTGCCATTCTATCTCTTTTAACACTAGCTACTCCTTCATTAAGTGCTTCTTGAGTAGCATCAACCTTTTTACTACCATCTGGCAATGGAATTTTTCTGGTCATAGCATCCTTCTCAGGTTCAATGTACAGACCATCATCTATTCCTTTCTTTTTCCACTCTTAAATTTTCTCCCCCTTTTTTGGCATTATCTTCTGGGAGTTGATCGATGAAGAGCACTGTTGGAGGAGCAGTGCCAGTGGTTTCCAATAATTAGGCCTTGATTGCCTTAATATCTGCTTGAGTGTTCTTGTACCTAGACTCCATAATGTTTCTCAGCTTTTGGACATGAAGTTCATGTTGCTGATCAGCCAATTCTTTTTGGTGTTGGAGAAAAGGTTGGAAAAGGTTCCAGAGCTCATTTGTAGCAAAAGCTTGTGGTGGAGCAGGTGCTTGAGATGGAACAACAGTGGATTGCATATTTTGTGTTTTCAACACCTGCTGTAGCATATTTTTAAGATCTGCAACAGATGTATCCAACTTTTCAATTCGTTCCGTTAAATCCTGATATTTTAAATCATCACTCAATTTAATGAGATCATCTGATTTCCCACTATCAGTGGTTGAGGTAGGGAGTGTACTCCAAACACTAACCACTGATGCCCCTTTTTCTTGGTACTGGGGTCTTCTTCCTTCAACACTTGACAACCTTTTGATGTTGCCAGTAGGATAAATAAATCCACTGGTGGTTGGCAGAGGTGCTATGTAAGGAAATGCCTCCAAGGAAGTCCTATTAATGTAACCACTGTCCAACTGTAAACCATTGGGTTCAACAGTTGTAGTGGCTGCTTCACTTGGACTACCACCAAGAGTTACATGTAACTCAAGGGGTGTAACCTCCTCAGGTTGTGTTGGTGGGTTAGCAAAGATTGATACATCAGACCCAGTCATTTGTTGAGGTATGTTCTCATTGATAGGTGATTGAGAAGGACTGGTTAGTGCCTGGTTCAAATCAATTGCATCGAACAGTAGTTTAGTTGGTGTGGGAATCTTGGATGTGATGTTTGGTGTAGAAAGAGGATTTGCTCCTGGAATTGAGCTGTGGATGATGGAAACGAGTATTTCCAGAGCATCATGATGTGGTGTTCCAATGTGTACAACCTGATCTTTTTGTGAAGAAGCATGAGGGGTTTCGGCTATGGGTTGAGATATTTGTACCAACTGCTGTGAGGAAGTAGCAGCAGTGGTTTCTTGTGACTTTTGTACTGTCACAGGCAGTAGCTCTGGTATCTCATCCTCCAGAGTTGCCTTTTTGATGGGTTTGGGGGGTTTTTGTGTTTTTCTTTTTGTTGGCTTTTTGGCGATTTTAGGTGTGGGTTTCAAAGCAGTTGTTCTGCTGCTTTGATCACCTTGAGCAGTCGGCTCAGCAGCAGATACCTGAGGAGCAGTTGTAACTGCTAAAATCTGCTCAGGCACCTCTGCTTGTGTTTTGCAAGGTGTTGACATCCTTGTAAAAGTTTCAGCAGTTAAGCAATTTATTTGAATGGAGTCACCTTGGTTTATTGCAGAAAGGTCATCCTTACTGAATTTCTTTTCAAAGTAGTAACTTAAAAACCTTGGAAACAGTAGGAATGATTTTGTTTCAACATTATTAACCAAATCATTAAAGATTTCCCGAGAATAATTAAAATTTTCTTCTTGAAGAATAGCATATCCTAGATTTTGAATCTTTAATGGTATTTCATTAAAAGAAGTGGTTTTGTTTGAAACACACATTAGGAGGGTATGGAATAAAAATCTTGTTGCAGAAGGAAAGAAACCTTTTTGTAAGGTAGCTTTCTTCATCATTGTGTCTGCATACCCTCTCTCATTGAAGTCAATTTTCAACTCGTTTTTAGGGAAAGAAATTTTACCTTGCTGATCCTCGAGTTGAAAGACCTCTGAAATTGACTGTGGTGTGATTTGGACATTTTTACCCTTTAGAGAAGAGTTGATGGCAGTTACAGTTTCTCCTTGTGTTTCAAGGGTTGCATTCTTCCAAAACTCTCTTTGGGTTGCCAAATAAATTGGTGCATTGGTTGTTAACAAAGTTTTGTACTTTGATTTAGCCAATGTGTTGATGATGGAGTCGAAATCCTCTGTGGTGCCAGGTTTTGTGAGAAGACCCAGAAGATTGTGAGATGGTTTGTGTGGAATTTCAGTGGTAGTGACCTTTTGAGAGGTCGCTTTCGACGATGATTTGGAAGTGGGTTTTGCAGATGGCTTCGATTTTGTCATTTTGGAGATGAAGATCGAAGAAATTTGTGAAGGAATGTGAAGAAAAACTGCTTTAAGAAAGGAATTTTTGAGAATTCAATTCGACAGTAAAACCCTGTTTTTGGTGTGAAGTGGGGGTTTTATAGAGGACAAAGTGAAGGCTGACGTGGCAGCGTTTACAAAAGTACTGACTGACCACTATTGTACTGCCCACATGCCAAACTCTAAAGAAATGAAGGACAGTACTTTTATGAAAGTTACTGATGAAGGCAGTGGTTTAAACGGTAAAATAGAAGCAGTGGATGATTTTCACTATCAGTGGATAGCATATCAGTGGATAAGACACTGCTTTTGAACAACAGAGGTTATCAAGGAAATGAGAGAACAGAGGATGGCTTTCAGCAGTGGACAGACTTTTAAGTAGAGCAGACTTTTGAACAAACAGTGGTTATGGCAGACTTTTAAGGATTTTAATGAAAACTTCATTTTTAGCTATTTTTAAAGATGGATTTTTGATTTTCTGAAAACATTTTAATGCTTTTATTCATAGAAAAACAAGATGTTGCTTGTTATTCCATGTTTAGCATGCCAATCCTAGAGACCAAGCTTTCAAAAGTGGCTGTATCTAGTGCTTTTGTGAGCACATCTGCTAGCTGGTCTTTAGTTGGGACATGATGCAGAGAAATCAAACCTTTTTCATAGCAATCCCTCACAAAGTGATGTCTGATGTCGATGTGTTTGGTGGTTGAATGGGAAACTGGATTTTTGATGATATTTTCTGCTGCCTGGCTATCCAACATGAGTGGTGTCTTTAAGGCAGTGATACCAAAATCCAGCAACTGATTTTGAAGCCATAGGAGTTAGGCTGTACAGCTTGCAGCAGCAATGTATTCAGCTTCAGCAGTGGATTTTGAAACAGCTGCTTGCTTTTTGCTTTGCCATGAAACTAAGCAATCACCTAGAAACTGGCACCCTCCTGATGTGGACTTCCTTGTAGTGTTACATCCAGCAAAGTCACTGTCTGAAAAGCCTGAAAGCTTAATATTCCCATTAGCTGGATACCAGATACCAAGTGTGGGAGCACCTTTTATGTATCTGAAGATCCTTTTTACAGCAATGAGATTTGATTTTCTGGGAGCTGATTGACTTCTTGCACAGACACATGTTGCAAACATGATGTCTGGTCTATATGCAGTTAGGTACAATAAAGACACGATCATGCTTCTATATAAAGTTTGGTCAATCAGCTCATCCTTTTCATCAGACATGACAAGCTTATTTGTTGCCATGGGTGTGCTGCATGGTTTACAATCATTCATATCAAATTTAGTCAAAAGTTCTTTAGCATATTTGCTTTGATGAATGAAAGTTCCATTTTGCATTTGCTGAACTTGGAGACCAAGAAAGCATTGCAGCTTACCCATTGCACTCATTTCAAACTCAGCTGTCATGAGTTCTCTAAACTCTTCACACATTGAGTTACATGTGCTTCCAAAAATAATATCATCCACATAAATCTGGACAATCATTAAATCCTTCCCTCTCCATTTTAGAAACAGTGTTTTATCAATGGTACCTCTTTTGAAACCATTTGAGAGTAGGAAGTTGGAAAGAGTTTCATACCAGGCCCTTGGTGCTTGTTTCAAGCCATACAAGACTTTGTTTAGCCTGTAGACATGATCTGGATAAAATGGATCCTCAAAGCCTGGAGGTTGACAAACATATACCTCTTCTTGAATTGTACCATAGAGGAAAGCACTTTTGATATCCATTTGAAACACCTTCATGTTGTGGTTGACAGCAAAGGCCAGGAACAGTCTAATGGCTTCCAATCTTGCAACAGGGGCGAATGTTTCATCATAATCAATCCCCTCTTCCTGTCTGTAACCTTGAACCACAAGCCTGGCTTTATTCTTGACAACAATGCCCCTTTCATCAGTTTTGTTCTTGAAGACCCACTTTGTGCCAATGGGACTAACCTCTTCTGGCAGTGGTACAAGCTCCCATACTTGTTGTCTTTTAAACTGTTGGAGCTCCTCTTGCATGGCTTCTACCCAGCTGTTGTCTTTCAGTTCCTCTTGGTACTTGACTGGCTGATGGAGTGATAGAAAACTAGCAAAAAGATAAATGTTTTGGGTTTGGCTTCTTGTGAGCACCCCTTCATTAATGTTGACAATGATTTGATCAGGTGGATGAGATCTCAAGTAGATTAAATCTCCTTGGTATGTGTAACACCTGTGTCATTTCAACCATCAAACAAATGCCAAACCAATGAAATAATGTATTTCATACTTTGGACTTGTATAAATATGTGTATCTTTTGCACATATCAACTCATGTTCGATTTCAAGCTCTAAATCGCTTTCTGGAAGGTTATACACGCACTGATGCGTAAATATAACCAGTTTAACGCAACAAACACTCCGGAATAGTGAAATAGGCTTAACATACCTTAAATAACCTTTACATAACTTAGATATAAGTTTTGGAAGGTTTGGTGTGGTGAAATCAAAGTTTAATCGCTTACAGGGACTAAAGTTGACAAACTGCGAAAGTATGCAAATTTGAACTGTAACAGATATTCCGGAACATGACCATAAGTTAAACATACCATAAATATCCTTTACATAGCTTAGAAATAGGCTCTGAGGTGTTCGGTGTGCTAAAATAAACTTTTGTGTCATTCAGGGACTAAAAGTGTCAAAAAGTGCGCAAGTTTGCATTTTCGCGCATAACTTACATTCTGAATACATCCGGACATCCAAAAATTTATGTAAGCACTAAAATATTTTATTTTAGTGTTCGCCATAAGAAAAATCCATTCGTCACGTCATTTGGATCGTTTTTCGCGCTTGTGCGCATTCCGTCGTAATTAAGCGAACATCGCGTTCGTACGACCAAACGAACCAACATCCGGCATATTTTTGAGCATGTTTTGAGTTCCCTATACTTTAACTTCATTTTAGAGCCTTGAAATGAGGTTAACGGGGTTCAAACGCATCGAAAAAGGCCTTAAACACGTGCAGGGACCATTTCTGCCAACTTTGAAACATTTCTGAATCAGAGGGGTGCTAGCGTAGCGCGAGCCCTATAGGCTTTACCAGTCGCGCTACGCGACTGCCTATGCTGGACAGAAAACATGCAGAAATATCAGTTTTGCACTTTCGGGACCAGATTCGATGTATTAGCCGTTGTTTAATTCACAACCACACATTCTAACATGCTTAGTCAGCGGATATGGATGGAATTTAGGCACCATAACTTTGCAACACATGTATGGATGGAATTTAAGCACCTAAACACCATAACTTTGCAACACATGTATGGATGGAATTTAAGCACCTAAACACCATAACTTTGCAACACATGTACGGATGGGATTAAGGCACGTTTTCCATGAAACGATCTTAACGGTTCGGGTATTCCTATAAATACCCCATACCCCCCATTGCTAAAATCACTAGAATTCTGATTTGAGAACCTCTAAGTTGAAACCATTGTTTCATACCTGAGATTCTTGAATCGGGATTAGCATTCAGGGACCCTTCGTAAGTATTCTTTCGTTCTTTTCCTTATTTTACTGCTTTTCGAGTCAGAAAGTCAAACTTTGTTTGACTTTCAGCGTTGACCAGTAATGGTCAATGCGAAGTTCGTTTGAACTTCGCAACGTGAGTGTAATCACGTTGGTCATAGTCCCTTGGGACTATGCCCACTGATTACCACGTTGTTTAGGGTCGTAGGGTAAGCGATCTGATAAATCGCTTATACCTCGAACCCGACCCAGTTTGGTCGATCATTAGGATCCGACCAAACACATTAGGTGACCATTGTAGGTAGGGAATAACCTTCCGAGGTTATACCCTATGGTCACATCGTTTAAGTAGTTGTATGATAGGTAGTTTATATGCCTTAGGTAAATTACCAGAATACCCTTTTCATGTATAATTGGTAATTAAGCATATGTAACCTAAACCTTTGTCACATAACTGATTATGTAATATGTTTAGGCATATAACACTTGTCATAGGGCTAGTTAGGCGGTCCGAACGCGTTTCACGCGAACGACGCGTTAAAGTAGCATAAGCTACCTAAACGGGTCGTAATGGGTCGAAATCACTTAGGTTAAGTTTCATTTAGTATGTAGGCTTTGATTAACCATATCACATGAGTTCCTACACTCATTTGGTTTACAAACCCTCATGCTACCCAGTCTTCCGATTTAGGTCCGGTTTATTAATGTAGTTACCTATATTAGGTGCCGTTTGATATTCCGCGATCTCTAGCATTGCTTGTTGGTTATCCTAGGACTTCTGAGCAATCTCAAGTGAGTACATAGACCCCTCTTTTACTGTTTTCCAAACTGTTTTGGGGTGAAACACATGTGCCTACTTGTTACTTTCATGCTTTCCTGTTTTCACATCATAGACATGCTATGTTCGTTAGTACATTATAGTACATGATTTCAATACACTTTATGCTATGTATGTCCATTATGTGCATACTTAGTACATTGTTTTTCATTGCTTTTCTGTTGCATATGCTTATCCAGCATATGAACACATTATACTACATATTGAACCGTTGTAAACATTTGACTATGTGAACCGTTGTAATCATTCGACTATGTGATCCGTTGATATCTGTGAACCGTTTGTATCTGTGATCCGTTGATATCTGTGAACCGTTTGTATCTGTGAACCGTTTGTATCTGTGAACCGTTTGTATCTGTGAACCGTTTGTATCTGTGAACCGTTTGTATCTGTGAACCGTTTGTATCTGTGAACCGTATTTGACCATACATAAACATTTCTACTATTGTTAAACATTACTTTGGTGGTTTGGTTTGATTAAATGGTTAAGTAACGATACGTGTGTAATATGATACAAGCATGGTGGATACGCCGCTAGTACTTCCTATATATAAGTGTTTGTATGGTATTACATATCGTAGCGTTATTTGAATCATTTCAGTTTGAGACATATAACATTTTATACAAATAACATATTTTTCACAAGACATTGTTTTACAAACAACTTATCTTATACAAACCCATTTTTACTATGGTTATTCATTTAACCATACATTATTCACTTATTTATACATATCATCTGAACTCATTGTTTTTTTCAAATGATTTACAAAACAAAGCAAATTACAAGGTTCATGACTAAACATTTTCTCAAACATAAGTCATGGAACCTATTTTCACAAAACCTATGTATCTCACAGGCATTTTTATGCTGACGTACCTATTTTCACATGTGTTTTTCAGGAGCTGTTGCATAAGATGATCAAGATATACTTAGGCAGACTTGGGCTTTAGTGACAATAAAAGATGCAAGACTAGTTAATTATGTTGTATTTCTTTGTTTGTTAAGACATTGTAACACCTTTAATCAATAAAACGAAACTTCAATTGCCATGGATTTGAAACAATTAATTCTGTTACAACACTCCCCGATGTTTCCGCCACGTTTTGTATGTTCTACGTGGTCGGGGTGTGACAGAAAAGATGGTATCAGAGCCAATGGTTATAGGGAATTAGGTTATTAGTAATGCTTTGACCTAGTCTATAACTTTCTTAGGACCCTAACGCGAGTTTACTTGCGTTTAGTCATAAAACGATACCGTCACCTATCCTTAGGCGACTACCACAACAAGAACATAATTTTTCGAAACCGTTTTGAAAACTAATCATCTGTTCTAGGATGATTTATTGTAAGGTTTTGAACCCTCTGTTATATGGTTTTGAACCCCTTTGAATTTTCAAAATCTCGTCAAGGTTTTGGCTTTTAAATAATGTGAACACGTGCAAACTGGAAGGGTGAATGCCTGTATTCTGGGTTTTCTGTCTAGGCAAGCACTTCGTATACATCTCAACCAGACGCGAGACCAGTTGTGCTTACCTGGGAATTCTTGGGATGAGTGTTCACTTATAGGCGAGCATGTCTTCGCGATACATTATTTTTGACCTATTTACTTTGATTAATCACCGATGTCGTTTGTTGCTTTGTAGTAACAAACAAATGACCACTATCCATTGCTTTCATCAAATTTGTTTCATCTCATTCTTTTCGTCTAATTCTCTCACTCGTTTCCTTTCATGTTTCCTCTTTTAGAATGCCTCCTCGACGCGAAAACCAGATAGAGACTGCCGAGTTGGCAGAAATCAATGCGCAGCAAATGGCTGCTCAATTCCCAAACCTCTTTGCTCAATGGAATCAAGCCAACAACAACAACAATGGTCCATGCAATTTCAAGAGTTTTAACTCGGCGAAACCACTCAAGTTTAGTGGTTCTGAGGGAGCGACTGGGCTTCTTCAATGGTTCGAGAGCATTGAGAATACTTTCCGCCATGTGCAGTGTCCTGACAATCGCAAGGTCGAGTTTGCTTCTAGTGTGTTCCAGAAGAGAGCCCTTACGTGGTGGAACGGTATTATGAGAGATCGTGGTGCAGAAGTTGCTCTAGCACAGACATGGGCTGAACTTAGGGCCCTTATGATGAAGGAGTTCTGTCCTCGACATGAGATCAGGGCTTTGGAAAGGGAATTCGACAATCTTGAGCAAGACAGCGGTGAGCATCGAGCCTACACGGACCGTTATGAAGAGTTAAGTCTGTTATGCCCAAACATGGTCACGCCTTTGGATAAGGCAATCGAAAAGTACATTGATGGCCTCCCTGACTCAATACAAGACATTTTGACTGGTAGCAACCCTACTACAGTTAGACAGGCCATTGAGCTATCTTCAACCTTGACTGAATCAAAGATCAGGAAAGGTAAACTTTTCCGAAAAGGTGACAAGAAGCCGGTCGAAGAATCGAAACCAATCGAGGAATCAAAGATCATGGATGAACAGACTGGATCCCCTAAGAGGTCAAAGAAGCGAAAGGCTTCTCAGAACTACGCTGTGGTCGCTCACAACGATCAAGCCGTCCTCAACCAACCAGCTCAACCCCCTGCCAGGAAACCCTACAACGGAACTGCACCCTTGTGCAACCAATGTGGCCTACATCATCATGCTGGGGTGAAGTGCCGCACATGCCAAGTTTGCGGACTTATAGGTCATACAGCTAGGGTTTGCCCAACCGCAGCTGCACCAAATCAATCTGGCAACAATCCTGCTCAAGCTCGTTTTCCACAGGGATCTTGCTACAACTGTGGCGAGATGGGCCATTTTCGTAGGAATTGCCCAAGGCTTGCTAATGCAAATCCAGCGCAGGGATGAGCATATGATCAACCAGAAGACAACATCGTTTAGAAATAATCACGTCTTATGTATTATTTTCTTTTGTTGTCAAGATCCAAGAAACAGTTGTTATCGTTGTTTATAAATAAATCTTTTATTTACATTGCAATGTATTTATGTGATTGTATGAATAAACAACATATCCCCTACAATACCGACAATCAAGGAACCGCATTCCTTGAAGAACAGACTACTCCCAAATTTCTTCCATTGTATGATCTCTTGCGTTTTTCACGAAAATACTAAGTACCTGTTTCTTCAAAGAGAAACGAAGTACGAGGTGCCAAGTTAATTGCAATCAATAACAAGATAATAACAATTAAACAACTATGTGATTATGTGCTTATGAACATTACAAGACAAACTGTGCGGACTATGCAAGGAATTGCGTAATTATGGATGCATACATAATTATGGAATTTAGTGCACAGAAACCACAGCGAGCTTTGTCATGTACCTAGAAGTTAACCCTATTCATTTCCAATTCTGATGAAGTATCCGTTGAGGAAAAATGAACTAGCTATTCATTTTTCACTTCTGAAGAATATCCGTTGAGGAAATGAATATCCGTTTATCCTTCATTTCCAATTCTGAAGAATACCTGTTGAGGAAAATGACTCCGTTTGTGCATTTTCGTTCTGAAGAGTATCCGTCGAGGGAAATGAATATCCGTTTATCCTTCATTTCCAATTCTGAAGAATACCCGTTGAGGAAAATGACTCCGTTTGTGCATTTTCGTTCTGAAGAGTATCCGTCGAGGGAAATGAATATCCGTTTATTTAATCCTTCATTTCCAAACCTGAGGAAACAACCGATGAAAATGACTCCGTTAGTTCATTTTCGTTTCTGAAGATTATCCGTTGAGGAAATGAATATCCGTTGTTTAATCCTTCATTTCCGAACCTGAGGAAACAACCGTTGAAAATGACTCCGTTAGTTCACTTTCGTTTCTGAAGATTATCCGTTGAGGAAATGAATATCCCTTTATCTATCATTTTCATTTCCGTTTCTGAAGAAGCAACCGTTGAAAATGACTCCGTTTGTTCATTTTCGTTTCTGAAGATTATCCGTTGAAGAAATGAATATCCGTTTATCTATCATTTTCATTTCCGTTTCTGAAGAAGCAACCGTTGAAAATGACTCCGTTTGTTCATTTTCGTTTCTGAAGATTTGTCCGTTGAGGAAATGAATATCCGTTTGTCTATCATTTTCATTTCCGTTTCTGAGGAAGCATCTGTTGAAAGTGACTCCGTTTGTTCATTTTCGTTTCCGAAGATTGTCCGTTAAGGAAATGAATCCCCGTTTGTTTATTCCTTCATTTCCGCTTCTGAAGAATACTCGTTGAGGAAAATGACTCCGTTTGTTCATTTTCGTTCTGAAGAATGTCCGTTAAGGAAATGACAGGATTATACTTTACATATCTCTGGTGGTTATCTGACACAAAGTCACAAATAGACTCCTACGAATTAATTTCGGGACGAAATTTCCTAAAGTAGGGGAGACTGTAACACCTGTGTCATTTCAACCATCAAACAAATGCCAAACCAATGAAATAATGTATTTCATACTTTGGACTTGTATAAATATGTGTATCTTTTGCACATATCAACTCATGTTCGATTTCAAGCTCTAAATCGCTTTCTAGAAGGTTATACACGCACTGATGCGTAAATATAACCAGTTTAACGCAACAAACACTCCGGAATAGTGAAATAGGCTTAACATACCTTAAATAACCTTTACATAACTTAGATATAAGTTTTGGAAGGTTTGGTGTGGTGAAATCAAAGTTTAATCGCTTACAGGGACTAAAGTTGATAAACTGCGAAAGTATGCCAATTTGAACTGTAACAGATATTCCGGAACATGACCATAAGTTAAACATACCATAAATATCCTTTACATAGCTTAGAAATAGGCTCTGAGGTGTTCGGTGTGCTAAAATAAACTTTTGTGTCATTCAGGGACTAAAAGTGTCAAAAAGTGCACAAGTTTGCATTTTTCGCGCATAACTTACGTTCTGAATACATCCGGACATCCAAAAATTTATGTAAGCACTAAAATATTTTATTTTAGTGTTCGCCATAAGAAAAATCCATTCGTCACGTCATTTGGATCGTTTTTCGCGCTTGTGCGCATTCCGTCGTAATTAAGCGAACATCGCGTTCGTACGACCAAACGAACCAACATCCGGCATATTTTTTAGCATGTTTTGAGTTCCCTATACTTTAACTTCATTTTAGAGCCTTGAAATGAGGTTAACGGGGTTCAAACGCATCGAAAAAGGCCTTAAACACGTGCAGGGACCATTTCTGCCAACTTTGAAACATTTCTGAATCAGAGGGGTGCTAGCGTAGCGCGAGCCCTATAGGCTTTACCAGTCGCGCTACGCGACTGCCTATGCTGGACAGAAAACATGCAGAAATATCAGTTTTGCACTTTCGGGACCAGATTCGATGTATTAGCCGTTGTTTAATTCACAACCACACATTCTAACATGCTTAGTCAGCGGATAAGGATGTAATTTAGGCACCATAACTTTGCAACACATGTATGGATGGAATTTAAGCACCTAAACACCATAACTTTGCAACACATATATGGATGGAATTTAAGCACCTAAACACCATAACTTTGCAACACATGTACGGATGGGATTAAGGCACGTTTTCCATGAAACGATCTTAACGGTTCGGGTATTCCTATAAATACCCCATACCCCCCATTGCTAAAATCACTAGAATTCTGATTTGAGAACCTCTAAGTTGAAACCATTGTTTCATACCTGAGATTCTTGAATCGGGATTAGCATTCGGGGACCCTTCGTAAGTATTCTTTCGTTCTTTTCCTTATTTTACTGCTTTTCGAGTCAGAAAGTCAAACTTTGTTTGACTTTCAGCGTTGACCAGTAATGGTCAATGCGAAGTTCGTTTGAACTTCGCAACGTGAGTGTAATCACGTTGGTCATAGTCCCTTGGGACTATGCCCACTGATTACCACGTTGTTTAGGGTCGTAGGGTAAGCGATCTGATAAATCGCTTATACCTCGAACCCGACCCAGTTTGGTCGATCATTAGGATCCGACCAAACACATTAGGTGACCATTGTAGGTAGGGAATAACCTTCCGAGGTTATACCCTATGGTCACATCGTTTAAGTAGTTGTATGATAGGTAGTTTATATGCCTTAGGTAAATTACCAGAATACCCTTTTCATGTATAATTGGTAATTAAGCATATGTAACCTAAACCTTTGTCACATAACTGATTATGTAATATGTTTAGGCATATAACACTTGTCATAGGGCTAGTTAGGCGGTCCGAACGCGTTTCACGCGAACGACGCGTTAAAGTAGCATAAGCTACCTAAACGGGTCGTAATGGGTCGAAATCACTTAGGTTAAGTTTCATTTAGTATGTAGGCTTTGATTAACCATATCACATGAGTTCCTACACTCATTTGGTTTACAAACCCTCATGCTACCCAGTCTTCCGATTTAGGTCCGGTTTATTAATGTAGTTACCTATATTAGGTGCCGTTTGATATTCCGCGATCTCTAGCATTGCTTGGTGGTTATCCTAGGACTTCTGAGCAATCTCAAGTGAGTACATAGACCCCTCTTTTACTGTTTTTCAAACTGTTTTGGGGTGAAACACATGTGCCTACTTGTTACTTTCATGCTTTCCTGTTTTCACATCATAGACATGCTATGTTCGTTAGTACATTATAGTACATGATTTCAATACACTTTATGCTATGTATGTCCATTATGTGCATACTTAGTACATTGTTTTTCATTGCTTTTCTGTTGCATATGCTTATCCAGCATATGAACACATTATACTACATATTGAACCGTTGTAAACATTTGACTATGTGAACCGTTGTAATCATTCGACTATGTGATCCGTTGATATCTGTGAACCGTTTGTATATGTGATCCGTTGATATCTGTGAACCGTTTGTATCTGTGAACCGTTTGTATCTGTGAACCGTTTGTATCTGTGAACCGTTTGTATCTGTGAACCGTTTGTATCTGTGAACCGTATTTGACCATACATAAACATTTCTACTATTGTTAAACATTACTTTGGTGGTTTGGTTTGATTAAATGATTAAGTAACGATACGTGTGTAATATGATACAAGCATGGTGGATACGCCGCTAGTACTTCCTATATATATGTGTTTGTATGGTATTACATATCGTAGCGTTATTTGAATCATTTCAGTTTGAGACATATAACATTTTATACAAATAACATATTTTTCACAAGACATTGTTTTACAAACAACTTATCTTATACAAACCCATTTTTACTATGGTTATTCATTTAACCATACATTATTCACTTATTTATACATATCATCTGAACTCATTGTTTTTTTCAAATGATTTACAAAACAAAGCAAATTACAAGGTTCATGACTAAACATTTTCTCAAACATAAGTCATGGAACCTATTTTCACAAAACCTATGTATCTCACAGGCATTTTTATGTTGACGTACCTATTTTCACATGTGTTTTTCAGGAGCTGTTGCATAAGATGATCAAGATATACTTAGGCAGACTTGGGCTTTAGTGACAATAAAAGATGTAAGACTACTTAATTATGTTGTATTTCTTTGTTTGTTAAGACATTGTAACACCTTTAATCAATAAAACGAAACTTCAATTGCCATGGATTTGAAACAATTAATTCTGTTACAACACTCCCCGATGTTTCCGCGACGTTTTGTATGTTCTACGTGGTCGGGGTGTGACAGTATGGGATGATGGCATTTGTTGGGGAAGGCTGGAAATGTGTATCATTTGAGCTAACCACTGCTGGGGACTTTGATGATCCAACAGTGGCTTCAAAAGGTGGTGGAATGGGAGGTAATGAAGTGGACACATGCTGACTTTTATCCACTGTTTGGGGACTTTTGTCAGCAGTGTTTGAGGATGTGGAAGCAATGGTTGATGGGCTACTTTGGTCAACACCTGTTGAGGTAGCAGTGGTTGAGCTTTGACAGCTGTTTTGAACATCTGATGCTCTTCCCAGTTTGACAGACTTTTGAGGAATGATGATTTCATATCCATAGTCTGGTGTTGAATCCTCTGATGGACCTGCACTGTTAGTCTTGATAGAAGTATTTTCAAAAGTAAATTTTTCAAGATCAAACAGATCTGCAGGATTTGCTGGGATTTTCATTGATGAAAGTTCATTGAACTTTACATTTAAGGTCTCCTCCACTGCCTTGGTCCATGTATTAAACACTTTGTAGGCCTTGGCAGTGGTTGAGTACCCCATATGGTAACCACAATCAATTTTGGCTGCAAATTTTGAAATGGAATCTTTTAAGTTCAAAATAAAGCATGGGCAACCAAACACCTTGAAATATGAGATCAGTGGTTTGATTTTATACAGAATTTCATAAGCAGTCTTTTTCTACCTGGGGTTTATTAAAACTCTGTTCTAGACATAGCAAGCAGTGTTTATTGCCTCTGCCCAGAAAGTTATTGGCAAACCTGAATCAGCAAGCATGGTTCTGGCAGCCTCAATCAAAGTTCTGTTCTTCCTTTCCACTACCCCATTCTGCTCTGGTATTCTAGGGATGTTGTACTGCCTTACAATCCCTTTCTTCACACAGAAATCATCCAACTCCTTATTTTTAAATTCTGTGCCATTGTCACTCCTGAAGCTTTTTACTGGAAGGTCAAATTGCTTTTCAACCTATGTCACAAAGTCTTGCAAAATGCCTGCAGTTTCATCTTTTGAGTGCAAAAAGAAAGTCCATGTAAACCTAGAAAAGTCATCAACAATAACCAGACAATATCTCTTCTTTTTAAGACTCATGACTTGAACTGGGCCAAACAAATCCATGTGTAGCATTTGCAAACACTGGGTTGTTTTAGACTCTTTAATGGACTTATAAGAACTTTTATGTTGTTTTCCTTTTAAACAGGAAATGCAATGTTCAGGACACGAAAATAATTTTTGTGGTAGGCCTTTCACCAAACCATTTTTTGAAATTTCAGTGATTGTCTTAAGATTTGTGTGCCCCAGCCTTCTGTGACAACCCGTAATTTACGGCCCTTAATTACGTAATTAACAGGCGATTAACGCGATAATGAATAGTGATTACAACGCAAATTAACCTAATTAGGCCTTTGGAGTGCCCAGGAACGATTATCCGACTTAACAATGCGCGAACGGTGGTTTACAGAGAAGCCTGTGAAACGTTAAACGACAACGGGTTGAAACCATACAAGATACTGATGACGCCGTCAAATAATAAATTTTTACGATATATTTTAGCTTCGTAATTAACTTTTAGTGATTTCAGTCGAAACCGGATCGAAAAACGGATTAAAGACGGCAACGATACAATTTTTTCGCGATTATTACCGCAATCGACGCACGAACGCTACTACAACGGTTACCAACCGTATTTTTGTATTTTAAATTTTGACGTTAAACGGAGTTCTGGATTCGACAACGGGTCTCGTAGGAATTACGGGCCACTTATACACGGGGATTGAGCTTGTAGGCCCCGGGCCCAAGCCAAAGACCCACAAGCCTGAATCTGCACAATAAATCAGATATCTAAAGATCTCTACAAGATTCATAAGAATCCTGCGAGATTTGCAAAATCTCTAGAAATCCTCACAAGATCCACAATATCTACACTAAATCTCTACAAGAGATTTTAGGCCAATGGTTAAAACATATAACCATGTAAACTATATGACCTGAATGTATTATAATTACACAAAAGAAACTTTAACCCTTAAATCTCTATATAAAGACCCTCAATTGCCTGTATACTCACACAAAAGAAAATGTCAAATACTCTCTCCCTCACTCTCGTCTCTACTGCATATACACACAACATATGCCTATTTGATTTTCTTTGAAAGTCTTACAAGACTCCATGAAGAAGTCAGCTACACCAGCACCCAATACCCTCAAACAGACACCCACCCCCACATCTCTCGGTTCTCTCAAGCCGAGCCAAACACCCTCTCGGTCTAGTGACCGGCGGCCGGTGAACCATTCCGACAAGTAACAGCCCCCCCCCTTTTCTTCGATTGATAAATCGGAGCACCACCACCGTCCGGTGGTGGTGCGGCGGCGGTAACCAGAGAAGAGAGAGAGAAACCGAAAGAGATAGAGAGTAGAGACAGAAGGAAAGAAAGAGAACCGGCGGACCGGCGGTCGGTTTCATTATCCGACGGTCGGTCATTTTATCCAACGGTCCTTGATGACGAATTTCAGTGGTTTCCGACACTGATTCAGACGAAAATGATGATCAGATGGTAATGACGGTGAGTCACGTCTCGGTCCGGCAGTCGGTGACTCAACCCGGCGGTCCGTGTCTCGGTCCGACGTGTTTCGGTAAGGAACCTTCCCTTTTCTTCATTTTGCATCTTCTCTGAAGATATTGATGAATGATGATGTTATGCTCAAGTGTCGGGCCCATATTCAAGCACGGCAGGGTATTTCGGTTCGGGTCAGACCTGGTCAGGTCTCGGTGCGGGTCAGTCGCGGTCAACAAGCCAAAACCGAGTCAACCCAGTGACTCGGTCAACTCAGCTGGTCAAACTCGGTCCAACTCGGTACGACTCGGTGTATTTCGGTTCAACTCGGTATGACTCGGTGCATTTCGGTTCGACTCGGTCAAACTCAGGTCAACTCAGTTGACCGGTCAACTCAGTCAGGCGGTTCAACGACTCGACGCGAAAGACTCGGTAAAAGTTTAGAACGAATATTATTTGCACTAATTTTAAGATTTTTATTAGTGTCGTGAACGAGCTCGAACTGATTCGTATTGATTATGGTTTACATTTTATACATAAGATGAATATTAACATATTGATATTGATATCGAGTATATTGTTGATTGAATCTTGATAAAATTACGACAACTTGGTTGTCCGGGGCGTCAAAAAACAGAGGAAACTCTGCCCGTTTTTCGAGAAAATCCGTAAAATAAAACGAGTTTTATTATAAAATAAAACGTGCTTTTGAAATAAAGCGCTTTTGAAAAACAAGATGCGAAGGTAAAGCTTCTTTCGACCACAACTTACAACTTACGAGAACAACGATACGAAAAATATTTCGATAACAAAATAAATATAGTTATTATATTTATTTCAAACGAACTCGAATTCTTTTTATAAATAAATATATAGTATATTTATTTCAAGCATCGCGTAACACGAATTCGTTTCATCAAAATAAATATAGTTTATATTTATTTCCAATTATTATGGCACGACGATTATTTTACTAAAATAAAATATAGTTATATATTTATTCCGAAAGTCGTACAACGCGAAATCTTTTACAAAAATAAATATGGTTTATATTTATTTACAAACAAAACAACTCGACGATTTCTTTATAAAATAAATATAACTTTACATATTTATTTTATACGCCTAAACGGCACACGATAAATCATAGAATATCGCATACGAGTTTGATACATGATATTTTCGTATAAATATTCTTTATACACGTACGACTACTCGAGACGTCTAACGCGATGATAACGATATATTTATATATTTTTATATAAATATTTATCTATTTTAAGTCTCTCGGAAACTAAGTCTTTTTCAAGACTTATTAAACTGCCACTGACATAAGCGAGACTTAACAAGTATAACTAAGCCGTTACTATTAAGTTATTAATTTACCGTTAAATCGTTCGATTTACGATTCGGTAGAGCTCGGTGACACGCAAACTAGTTACCGCTTTTATTTAGAAACTTATTAGATATTCCTTGTTAGGAATATTGTAGAATGCACGCTAGCGAGTCAAGTCTTGGAAACGACATCACGAAGTCGTAAATTAGCTAGCTTTGCACAGGAATATTCAGGTGAGTTCATAACCCCACTTTTCACGGCTCTACATTTTTATAAATGTTTTCGGGGTGGAAAGACATGCACGTTTTGCAAAAGCAAACAAAGTTTAGAACAAATATAAAACTCGTATTTCTAAATCATATTACGAAGGGATTTCGAGGAACTCAAATGATTTACGAAAGGTTTATACTAAACATACCGGTTTTTACAAAAACAAATGCTTGTTCGAAATGTGAATGATATTCGGCCAGGGTGACCGGGGATTGGGTTAGGGTAACCAGGAATCTGGTCAGGGTGACCAGGAATTTATTTTATACACGGTATGATTAACGTAAGGAGGTTTAGATCATGTGAATGGGTAGTTAGAACACCGAGGGACTCGAGCGGTAGATCTATCTGGGTGTAGCGAGCCTAGCTCTAGGCCAAACGGACCTCTCGGAGGCTAACCACAACGGACCTGGAGTGACTTGGTTGCCCAACGCAAAAATCGGCTAGGTTGTGTCTTACTTACTTGCATTTCACAACATGCTAATGGCCTTGCAAACCATTGGTGATCACAAGTCCTCTTACACTGCTACATACCAGGAACATTATACTTACGAAACATACTTGTTCATACAAATTAAATACCATGTTTTCTACAAAATTTAAGGCATAAGATTATGCGGGTCAAAGTCAGGGTGGGCATTGATGATTTTACGAACATTACAAAAACATGGTTTTATGAACATAACGTGTTACAAACACAACGTTTCCATATAACTTTGCAAGAAAATGGTTTTTAAATTCATTTTCTCAATACTACTTCAAAAACCGGTTATTCCAAAGATTTATTTCAAATCTTTCACAGTACCAAAGATTTATTTCAAACCTTTCACAACTCAAAAGATTTATCTTAAATCTTTTACGAACAAACTATGAACTCGCTCAACATTATGTTGATTTTTCTCGCATGTTCTTTCTCAGGTTGCATTTCTAATACAAGGCACGGTTGGAATAGGAGGACCATCGAGAATTCGAGTACTTAGCAGGCGTTCAGTTTCTAGAAGTCTTTGCTTATTTGCTTCCGCTGTGCAATGACGACACCAGTCCAGTCACGCCGATGCTCTGATAATTTCGGGGTGTGACAGATTGGTATCAGAGCTATAGGTTACAGCGAATTAGGTTCCTGTTGTGATACCTAGGCTCTAACCTCACTTTCCTCTGGGAACTTAGACTATTAAGACGTTGAATACATACAGAACGCCTAGTACTCGAATATGGTCTCCAACCGTTGCTGAAAAACAAACAGTCAGAAATTTTGTTTTCAAACATACGCTATTGTGGTGTTTTACACACGGTACACGAAACAATTACATACAGTACCAAACACTCTGAGAGTTTAGGAAACATGCATTTAAGACCTTCGGAAAAGGAAGTCAGTCTGAGAGGCTGGGAGGATAGTCTAGTGTGACTAGGAATTTCAGTCTGAGAAGCTGGGAGGATAGACCAGTGGGACTAGGGGAATTACTTGATTGCTTATTGGTGACTAACATGTGCATTCGGTGATATGATTGATTATTTGCGCATGTGTGTGTTTATTAAAAGCCATCACGTAGGAACCGCGAATATTAACTCGGGCACACATTACCCATATTGTCTGTGATATTTTAACTTCCCGAGCAGGCAGCCTACGCATAACAAACGAGTGCACAAGAATATATGCAACTCAATCTTTACGTCAACGGATGTCGGAGTACATCACATTCTACGCAAAACAAAACACTAGCGCACGAGAATACATGGAACTCGAACTTTACGTCAACGGATGTCGGAGTACATCACCTTCTACGCGGCACACAACGCTAGTGCACAGGTATACGTGAAACTTAAGCTATACATCAACGGAGGTTGACGTGCGACAAATACAACTATCGAGACGAGGCCTTTGAAAAGACACGATGGCGCAATTCAATAACGACGCTAGGTTCCTGTCAGCAGGAGAACTAACGATCAGGAAATGACAACTTGTCACGCGATCCTGCAACGACACGAATCACGCCAGGGAGAAGACGATTGTCTACGCATCCCCCCTACCTAGCTAACGACGAACACGCTATGTTCGACATTCTATGGTAATGTCACCAAACAATTGGTCGTCACACGAAACCCCAGGTAAAGTCCTCAAATTTCTTTATTTGAAATTTCGAATTTCACACTTACTGAGTAGGTTTTCGTATCTCTACTCCTCTTAATGGTCATTGTATTACGATCATTTCTTTACAAGTTACATACATGGTTTTTCGTTATAACCATGCCGAAAGTTTTCTTGTCGATACATATACTTATTGCCGGATTACGCTAAAACCAAGTTCAATTGTTTGAACTTGCTCATTACACTTATTCGATTCGAGACACCATATGATGTATTGGGAGCATCATATTCAAATCAATTTTTTAACGAACACTTCATTTGTTCCGAGTCGTGGTAAACTTGTTTGGTATTCGACTCCATTAAATTATTGATTTCGACACCTTGTGGTGGTGCTTTCACTTATTTGAACCTTGCGCTTAACTCGTTTACGTACCTCATGCACGGATTTAATTATTCATTTATTGATTCAGAATAAATCCGCTTTGGATTATCACATTACAACAGTCTCAACACAATTGTGTGTTAAGACAATGGTACACAAATTCATTTCATATTCCGGTGTACCTCATAACGGTTCTTTCAACATCGATCGAATGCTTTGCGACATCCATTGTTTCTTCACCTTCGATCGAAAACATTGTTTCATTGATGTTCCATTTTCAATTGAAAATCCTATGATGTCATTTAAAACAAACTTTCAAAATTCACTTTATTGCGCTTTCATTTGACTTCAAAACACGGTGAATTTGTTTGATCACCGCTATTATTGAATCATTTGAATCACTACGACACCTTGTGGTGTCAGTACAAACTTGTAGCTTGTGCTAATTATGATCGAGCGTTTTATGCAAAACACAGGTGATACTTGTTCAATCACCTCTATTATTAAGTTGTTTCATTCATTGCGACACCTTGTGGCGTCGGTATGACTTGCAGCTTGCGCTGATCACGATCGAACGTTTCATGCAAACTATTACATTTGAGATGGTTGATTCTAAGTTCATCCAGTGGATGTTATTGCTTCTAGAACTCATTTATACGTTCATATGGAATTCGATTGGTCGAAGTTCCTGTTGGATCCCTGTTAACTTAGTCACATTAGTGACTGTACCTATACGTCTCGTTTCCTTTGACAGCAATTACTGAGACACATTTCTTTTAAACTGTTGGGATTCCTATTGTGAAGGAATGCCCTTGAATTCACATGATTCGAATAAGTCTTTTTCGATTACGCGGTCATTCACTTTGTTATTATTCGGACTTACCTGCGAATAACACAATTCTGAGGGGATAACATAGTCTAAATTTCGAGGACGAAATTTCTGTAACAGGGGGAGAATGTGACAACCCGTAATTTACGGCCCTTAATTACGTAATTAACAGGCGATTAACGCGATAATGAATAGTGATTACAACGCAAATTAACCTAATTAGGCCTTTGGAGTGCCCAGGAACGATTATCCGACTTAACAATGCGCGAACGGTGGTTTACAGAGAAGCCTGTGAAACGTTAAACGACAACGGGTTGAAACCATACAAGATACTGATGACGCCGTCAAATAATAAATTTTTACGATATATTTTAGCTTCGTAATTAACTTTTAGTGATTTCAGTCGAAACCGGATCGAAAAACGGATTAAAGACGGCAACGATACAATTTTTTCGCGATTATTACCGCAATCGACGCACGAACGCTACTACAACGGTTACCAACCGTATTTTTGTATTTTAAATTTTGACGTTAAACGGAGTTCTGGATTCGACAACGGGTCTCGTAGGAATTACGGGCCACTTATACACGGGGATTGAGCTTGTAGGCCCCGGGCCCAAGCCAAAGACCCACAAGCCTGAATCTGCACAATAAATCAGATATCTAAAGATCTCTACAAGATTCATAAGAATCCTGCGAGATTTGCAAAATCTCTAGAAATCCTCACAAGATCCACAATATCTACACTAAATCTCTACAAGAGATTTTAGGCCAATGGTTAAAACATATAACCATGTAAACTATATGACCTGAATGTATTATAATTACACAAAAGAAACTTTAACCCTTAAATCTCTATATAAAGACCCTCAATTGCCTGTATACTCACACAAAAGAAAATGTCAAATACTCTCTCCCTCACTCTCGTCTCTACTGCATATACACACAACATATGCCTATTTGATTTTCTTTGAAAGTCTTACAAGACTCCATGAAGAAGTCAGCTACACCAGCACCCAATACCCTCAAACAGACACCCACCCCCACATCTCTCGGTTCTCTCAAGCCGAGCCAAACACCCTCTCGGTCTAGTGACCGGCGGCCGGTGAACCATTCCGACAAGTAACAGCCCCCCCCCTTTTCTTCGATTGATAAATCGGAGCACCACCACCGTCCGGTGGTGGTGCGGCGGCGGTAACCAGAGAAGAGAGAGAGAAACCGAAAGAGATAGAGAGTAGAGACAGAAGGAAAGAAAGAGAACCGGCGGACCGGCGGTCGGTTTCATTATCCGACGGTCGGTCATTTTATCCAACGGTCCTTGATGACGAATTTCAGTGGTTTCCGACACTGATTCAGACGAAAATGATGATCAGATGGTAATGACGGTGAGTCACGTCTCGGTCCGGCAGTCGGTGACTCAACCCGGCGGTCCGTGTCTCGGTCCGACGTGTTTCGGTAAGGAACCTTCCCTTTTCTTCATTTTGCATCTTCTCTGAAGATATTGATGAATGATGATGTTATGCTCAAGTGTCGGGCCCATATTCAAGCACGGCAGGGTATTTCGGTTCGGGTCAGACCTGGTCAGGTCTCGGTGCGGGTCAGTCGCGGTCAACAAGCCAAAACCGAGTCAACCCAGTGACTCGGTCAACTCAGCTGGTCAAACTCGGTCCAACTCGGTACGACTCGGTGTATTTCGGTTCAACTCGGTATGACTCGGTGCATTTCGGTTCGACTCGGTCAAACTCAGGTCAACTCAGTTGACCGGTCAACTCAGTCAGGCGGTTCAACGACTCGACGCGAAAGACTCGGTAAAAGTTTAGAACGAATATTATTTGCACTAATTTTAAGATTTTTATTAGTGTCGTGAACGAGCTCGAACTGATTCGTATTGATTATGGTTTACATTTTATACATAAGATGAATATTAACATATTGATATTGATATCGAGTATATTGTTGATTGAATCTTGATAAAATTACGACAACTTGGTTGTCCGGGGCGTCAAAAAACAGAGGAAACTCTGCCCGTTTTTCGAGAAAATCCGTAAAATAAAACGAGTTTTATTATAAAATAAAACGTGCTTTTGAAATAAAGCGCTTTTGAAAAACAAGATGCGAAGGTAAAGCTTCTTTCGACCACAACTTACAACTTACGAGAACAACGATACGAAAAATATTTCGATAACAAAATAAATATAGTTATTATATTTATTTCAAACGAACTCGAATTCTTTTTATAAATAAATATATAGTATATTTATTTCAAGCATCGCGTAACACGAATTCGTTTCATCAAAATAAATATAGTTTATATTTATTTCCAATTATTATGGCACGACGATTATTTTACTAAAATAAAATATAGTTATATATTTATTCCGAAAGTCGTACAACGCGAAATCTTTTACAAAAATAAATATGGTTTATATTTATTTACAAACAAAACAACTCGACGATTTCTTTATAAAATAAATATAACTTTACATATTTATTTTATACGCCTAAACGGCACACGATAAATCATAGAATATCGCATACGAGTTTGATACATGATATTTTCGTATAAATATTCTTTATACACGTACGACTACTCGAGACGTCTAACGCGATGATAACGATATATTTATATATTTTTATATAAATATTTATCTATTTTAAGTCTCTCGGAAACTAAGTCTTTTTCAAGACTTATTAAACTGCCACTGACATAAGCGAGACTTAACAAGTATAACTAAGCCGTTACTATTAAGTTATTAATTTACCGTTAAATCGTTCGATTTACGATTCGGTAGAGCTCGGTGACACGCAAACTAGTTACCGCTTTTATTTAGAAACTTATTAGATATTCCTTGTTAGGAATATTGTAGAATGCACGCTAGCGAGTCAAGTCTTGGAAACGACATCACGAAGTCGTAAATTAGCTAGCTTTGCACAGGAATATTCAGGTGAGTTCATAACCCCACTTTTCACGGCTCTACATTTTTATAAATGTTTTCGGGGTGGAAAGACATGCACGTTTTGCAAAAGCAAACAAAGTTTAGAACAAATATAAAACTCGTATTTCTAAATCATATTACGAAGGGATTTCGAGGAACTCAAATGATTTACGAAAGGTTTATACTAAACATACCGGTTTTTACAAAAACAAATGCTTGTTCGAAATGTGAATGATATTCGGCCAGGGTGACCGGGGATTGGGTTAGGGTAACCAGGAATCTGGTCAGGGTGACCAGGAATTTATTTTATACACGGTATGATTAACGTAAGGAGGTTTAGATCATGTGAATGGGTAGTTAGAACACCGAGGGACTCGAGCGGTAGATCTATCTGGGTGTAGCGAGCCTAGCTCTAGGCCAAACGGACCTCTCGGAGGCTAACCACAACGGACCTGGAGTGACTTGGTTGCCCAACGCAAAAATCGGCTAGGTTGTGTCTTACTTACTTGCATTTCACAACATGCTAATGGCCTTGCAAACCATTGGTGATCACAAGTCCTCTTACACTGCTACATACCAGGAACATTATACTTACGAAACATACTTGTTCATACAAATTAAATACCATGTTTTCTACAAAATTTAAGGCATAAGATTATGCGGGTCAAAGTCAGGGTGGGCATTGATGATTTTACGAACATTACAAAAACATGGTTTTATGAACATAACGTGTTACAAACACAACGTTTCCATATAACTTTGCAAGAAAATGGTTTTTAAATTCATTTTCTCAATACTACTTCAAAAACCGGTTATTCCAAAGATTTATTTCAAATCTTTCACAGTACCAAAGATTTATTTCAAACCTTTCACAACTCAAAAGATTTATCTTAAATCTTTTACGAACAAACTATGAACTCGCTCAACATTATGTTGATTTTTCTCGCATGTTCTTTCTCAGGTTGCATTTCTAATACAAGGCACGGTTGGAATAGGAGGACCATCGAGAATTCGAGTACTTAGCAGGCGTTCAGTTTCTAGAAGTCTTTGCTTATTTGCTTCCGCTGTGCAATGACGACACCAGTCCAGTCACGCCGATGCTCTGATAATTTCGGGGTGTGACATTTTGTACATGACATCGCCTTGAGTCAACAAGCAACGGGACTTTGTTGGGCAATCATGAAGATGATGATTGGGAATTCCTTAAGTGGATGAGCAAGCGGTCGAAGGAAAATGAATCGGCCGATAGAGCCAAGAAACATCCCGTTTCCCTATCACTTCCCGATCTTGATTCTAAGGATCGAATTTCTACCTTAGAACGGGAAATGGCTCGTATGAAGAAGAAGGATGTGAATGCGGTACAATTCGCGGTGTGTGAAGAGTGTGGAGATATCGTCCATAGAACCGAACAATGTCCAACGGGGTCAAGTGATTACACCTAGGAGGTAAACCAAGTGTATGGGGATCGAAAACAATATGACATGAACTCCAACACTTACCATCCCGGTTTGAGAAATCACCCTAACTTCCGGTATGGTAATGCCTTGAATCAAATGAACCCGAATTTTCAATCGGGAAATCAAGGTGGGTCCTCGTATAACAATCGTCAAGGTGGTAACCAAGGGGGTTACCAAAGGAATTACGATCAAGGGGGTAACCAAGGGTATCAAAGCCGAGAAAACAATTATCAACGGGGTTACAACCAAAGTGGAAATGGGGGTAATGCTTCAAACTCCCAAGGTGATGACTCGATAAATTCGAAATTTGATGCCATCATGAATGCTGTGAGTAATCTTACTAATTCACATCAAGCTCTTACTAATTCGCACCGAGAGATCAAAGCTGAAATGAGGAAGGAGTTTGAAGTAAGAGATAAATCTCATAAGGCGTTGGAGAAGCAAGTGGGGCAACTTGCTCAAGAGATGGCTCAAGTGGAGGAGGACTTCCAAGTGACACCACGGTGAACCCTAAGCATCAAGGGTCGAACTCGAAAAATACATGTGAGGTACCAATAAATAAAATTTCTTTACGTAGTGGTCGAGTCATAAATAGTGGTGTTGAGCCACCATCCCCCACGTTTGTTGAAGGGGTGGTGGAAGATGCGAGTGATGATGAAGGTAAAAACGCTCAAACGGGTCAAAAGAAAAATGATGTTAAAATTAATAATACTACACCCGTTGTGACCGTTCCCGTCCCAAAGGCTAAGGAAAAGGGTGTGGAGGTTAATACCGCCCCTTATCCCGAAGCTTTGTTGGGACCATCTAAGAAAGTGGTAAATAAACGAGGCCCACAACAAGAAGAGATGTGGGAAATTTTTAAACAAGTCAAAATCAATTTACCACTCTTAGATGCAATAAAGCAAGTACCTTCATATGCTAAATACTTGAAAGATTTATGCACCCAAAAACGGACTCACAAGTTTCCTAAGAAACTTGATTTAACCGAAAATGTGAGTTCGATTCTTTCGGGTGCACTTCCACCAAAACTTCCACAAGTCGGTGAATTTAAAATGACCCGGGCACTTTTGGATCTTGGGGAAAGTGTGAGTATCTTGCCGGGTAGTTTATATGACCAATACGATTTTGGTCCACTTCAAGTGTCTAACACCACCGTGGTGTTAGCCGATTTGACTCCTAAACTACCCCGTGGGATAGTCACGGATGTAATAGTCAAGGTCGAGGACTTTAACTATCCGGTGGACTTTCTTGTATTAGATTATGTTTCTTTGGACCGAACCAAGCAACCAACGGTGATACTCGGTCGACCATTTTTGGCAACATCGAATGCCCAAATTAATTGCAAATCGGGCACGGTCGACATGACTTTTGATAACCGTCGGTTGCGGTTAAATGTCTTTTCGGGATTGACGGATCCTCTAGTTGGCGATGAATGCTATATGGCGGACATTTTTGATGAGTGTATACCTCTATGCGACATTAGTGTCGAAGAGGAAAACACAATAGAGGAATGTTTCATGTTTGACAGGTTACAAGGAGAGACGAATCGGAGCATGGATGAGGAAGTGAAAGAGTTAGAGGTTATGGCGGCAACGGAAGGAAGGCCCACTTGGACACATCAAGTGGAAAGTCTTCCAGAAAGCATCGACACAAAGTTGAAGCCGTCATTGGAAGAACCTCCGGTGCTAGAGTTGAAGGTGCTACCCAAGCATCTTAAGTATGCTTATGTGGGTGAAGGTAGCACGCTCCCGGTTATCATTGCATCTAACTTGACCGGGGAGCAAGAAGAGAAGTTGATGAGAGTTTTGGTCACTCATAGATCCGCTATCGGGTGGACCATTGCGGATTTGAAGGGAATTAGTCCCCCGGTGGTGATGCATAAGATCATCACGGAAGATGGTATGAGCCCTTCTCGCAACACACAAAGGAGACTAAATCCGAACATGCGAGAAGTGGTTAAGAAGGAGGTATTAAAGTGGCTAGATGCGGGTATCATATACCCTATCTCGGATAGCCAATGGGTAAGCCCGACACAAACAGTTCCTAAGAAAGCGGGCATTCAAGTCGTCACAAATGACGCAGGTGAAGAGGTCGCCACTCGGCCGGTAACTGGGTGGCGTATTTGTATTGATTATAGGAAGTTAAATGCTGCAACTTCCAAGGATCATTTCCCTTTGCCATTTATTGATCAAATTGTTGAGAAATTGGCCGGACAAAAATTTTATTGCTTTCTGGATGGTTATTCCGGATACAATCAAATTGCTATACATCCAGAAGACCAACAAAAGACTACTTTTACTTGTCCATACGGTACCTTTTCATTTAGGCGAATACCCTTTGGACTTTGTAATGCCCCCCGCCACCTTCCAAAGGTGTATGACAAGTATCTTTTTAGATATGGTGGGGGAGTCTTTGGAAATCTTCATGGATGATTTCTCAATATTTGGGTCATCATTTGATACATGTCTTGACCAACTCGAAAAAGTTTTGAAAAGATGTGTTGAGAAAAATCTGGTTTTGAGTTGGGAAAAGAGCTATTTTGTGGTTCAAGAAGGGATTGTGTTGGGGCATGTCGTCTCGAGTCGTGGGATTGAGGTGGATAGAGCAAAAGTACAAGTCATATCCACTTTGCCTTATCCTACAAGTGTTAAGGGTATTCGGTCATTTTTGGGACACGCGGGGTTTTATAGGCGGTTCATAAAAGGCTTTAGTGATATAACAAAACCCCTATTCAATTTTTTGTTAAAGGATAAAACTTTTGATTTCGATAAAAATTTCCAAAATGCATTTAACGTGTTGAAGAAAAAGTTGGTTGAGGCCCCAATCTTGCAATCACCGAATTGGTCTTTACCATTCGAAAGGGTGGACAAGAAACCGGTTGCCATTTACTACGCAAGTAAGACTCTCTCGGATGCACAATTAAATTATACAACTACCGAGAAAGAGCTACTTGCGGTGGTATATGCGTTGGATAAATTTCGTGCTTATATATGGGGTACTAAGGTCATTGTATATTCTGACCATTCTGCAGTTAGGTATCTCATGGACAAGAAGGATGCAAAGCCGAGGTTAATCCAATGGGTTCTCTTGCTACAAGAGTTTGATTTGGAAATTAGAGACAAGAAAGGGAGTAAGAATGTGGTTGCGGACCACTTGTCTCGATTGGTTGTGGAGGAGGATTCTTCCCGTGAAGAGATCAATGAGAACTTCCCAGATGAGTAAATTTTAAAGGTTTCAATATTACCATGGTATGCTAATATTGTTAGGTGACTTGCCGGCTCATTAGGATAGAAGGAAGAGGTTGCACTTCCTATCTCAAATCAAGTATTACAGGTTGGAAGAACCGGACTTATTCAAGTTTTGTCCGGATCAAGTCGTTCGAAGATGCATACCCGACGAGGAGATTCCTAGCGTCTTGATGCACTTGCATTCATTTGCTTGTGGGGGCCATTTCAATGGTCACAAAACCGGGCACAAAGTGCTCAATAACGGTCTTTATTGGCCGACTATTTTCAAGGATGCTTTTAATTTCGCTAAAAATTGTGTTGAATGTCAAAAGTTAGGGGGTATTTCAAAAGGGGATGAAATGCCCATGCAACTGATCCTCATTGTAGATATTTTTGATGTGTGGGGGATCGATTTCATGGGCCCGTTCCCTAATTCGCATGGAAACTTATACATCTTGGTGGCGGTTGATTATGTATCCAAGTGGGTCGAAGCAATTGCCACCAAGACGAATGACCACACCGTTGTTTGCAATTTTGTACAAACAAATATAATTTCTAGATTTGGGATTCCCCGGGTGATCATTAGTGATGGGGGATCTCACTTTAAGAATTTTAACTTTGGCAAACTCTTGAAACGGTATGGTGTTGACCATCGAATCGCTACCCCTTACCACCCACAAACAAGCGGTCAAGTGAAGGTTTCCAATAGGCAAATAAAAGAAATTTTGCAAAAGACCGTTCGACCCGACCGGAAGGATTGGTCGACGAAGTTGAATGATGCTTTGTGGGGCTTATAGAATGGCTCGTAAAACACCTATTGGAACTACACCTTATTGCTTAGTTTATGGGAGAAATTGTCATTTACCAGTTGAGCTTGTGCATCGTGATTGGTGGGCTATTAAAGAGGTTAACATGAAATATGACGATGTAGGAAAGGAGCGAAAGTTAAAGCTTTGCGAGTTGGAGGAGCTTAGGGAAGAAGCGTACGAGTGCGCCTCAAAATACAAGGATGATATGAAGTGGGAACATGACACGAAGTTGAGCCGAAGGAGTTTGAAATGGGTCAAAAGGTTTGGCTCTACAATTCAAGGCTTAAATACTTTCCCGGTAAGCTCAAGAGCAAATGGATGGGCCCGTACGTGATTACACGGGTCGGAAAGCTTGAAGATGTTACAATCAAGGACCCGAAGGATGGGTCAAATCAAACGGTTAATGGGCATCACCTTAAACCGTTACATGATGGTAACAATGAGAAAAAGGATGAGAATGTGGAGTTGGTGAACTTCGTGGTAAGTGTGCCAACTTATGAGGTCAACTGAAAGGACCGGTAATGAGTTTTGTAAAGTTATGTACAATCTATTTAATTGTTTGAGTATTTTTGTGTTTAATCGTTCTCATTCCGTACTAACCCTTGTGATTGTGTGAAGTCAGGACATTCCGAACGGGTCTCGAAGACAAAAGGTATGTTTTTAGACTTATTTGAGTGTATTAGGGACAATACACGACTTTTTGGGGGGTGGTAGGACCGTTAACGGTGTGCGCGTTTTAAAAATTTAACTTATAAAAAATCACAAAAAGATTTTTAATATTTTTTAGGTTTTTTTAATGTATATAGTTGCTTTATAAAAAATTTATAAAATTCTCTCTATTTTTCAAAAAAAATGATTTTAGGAAAACCGTCACCGACGGTCAAGTTACCCGTCGCCTACGGCCCGCACAAAGTTCCGTCGCCCACAAATGTCCGTAGACAGTGACTTAAGCCGTCGCCAATTTTGAGCATTTTCGAAGACCGTCGCTGACGGGACTTTGCACCGTCGCCGACGGGACTTTGCACCGTCGCCGACGGTGCCTGGAACTTCAGCCGATGCGAATTTGTAGTTCATGCTTGGATTCGAACCTATGATCTTTGAAACCTATTCAAATGCAATCTAAACGTATTCTAAGCCACAAACTCGACCCAAGGATCCACAATCCGACTCATTTACACCCTAATACCACCAATCTTCTGCATCAATCATTCCTTCTCTCTCTTGCATCTTCATCTTCTTCCCCAAACACCCCAAGAACCCTAATACTTCTTCTTCTCATAACTCCTTCAAATCTTAACCAAATCACTTGATTCTTGAGCCTATTGTGTGTATTTTCTCGATAGGAACAAAACTCCCATAACGGTTTTCATTAATTCTTGCTGGTTTGCAAGATTTCTGAAGTCAAAGATTCGGGTTTTTGAAGAGTGTTAACCAAGTCTTTTGTTTTGCATCTTTTCATAGTTTTTCTTGTTTATCCACGCTAAAGGTATCGAGTTTCAGTAAATTTATGCTAATTGTTCTTTATTTTCTGGGCAAGGTTCATCTTCGGGAGCAGGTTCAGGCTCGGGGCAATATCAAAAACGTTGGGAACAGTTAAGTAATGTAGAAGAAGGTGATGGGCAACTTTATAGACAAGATTGGGATTGGGAGGAAGCCAAGAATAGTCGGTCGGCCTCGGTTTGGAAAGACGAAAAACTGAAGGCTCTTTCCCGGTACCGAAACAAGAAATTAGAGGCGAAGATGTGGAAAATGAAGATGGTCGCAGGTGTTTCAAAGCCCGTACCCGATAGAGTAGTATGTGAGCGTAAGTTGAATGTCGAAGAATTCCGCAAAATCGACATAGTTCAAAGGTTTGAAAAGATTGGGTGGGAATGAGTACTCGATTGGTGCGAGCATATCACCACCCGGGTGTATTTGGGCGCAGTTTGTGAATGGTTGTCTACTCTACAGTTTGAACATTCTGATGGGCCGGATCCTACGTGGCAGTTGATCGGAAATATTGGCAAGAATCAAATGATTATGTCATTTGAGCACATGAATGCCATCGCGAGATTTGATTCACCTGGGGTTGAAGCATACGATTACTATGACTACGATCAGTTTCTGGATAACAAGGCAAACACGGCTGATCCGGATCAAATGCTAGCATCGGTCTTGCCAGGTTCTGGAGGTGCAGGGGAATCCAGAAATGATTTGTCCTTGGAGGGCAGAATATTGCAGGGTATTTCATTGGAGAATGTTATGGTGCGGTTTGGGGACCGCGGGGCAGTGAAGGCACCCGACTGCCGGGTTTTACATTCGTCGTTGTATGGGACGCCAAGGCTATCATGGCGCCAAATTGTGATGATCAATACGTGGGATACAAGGGAATCATTCAAACGGAAGATGATCCCTTATGTGAGATTGATTAGCGCCATGATTTTGGAGCAAAATGCATTGCCTCGGGAGTCGTTGTGGGTGTCTAAACCCATCGATCAGTTCAACTTCACCTCCATGAGGCGACATTGGAAGATAACGGTTAAGGATTTTGGTCATCTCCACACAGTTGAGGATGAACAAGGACACAGTTACAGGTTCACTGATCAGGGTGATGACGAAGAGGAAGATGAAAATGAGGAGATGGTTGATATCGAGGATGAGACGGAGCCTGCCGGTCCACGGGGACCAAGGCAGAGATACAGGCGGAAACAGCGGGAAATCTCTGCCGATGTAGCAGACTTTGTGAACCAAAGGCAAGGGCCGACGTACCGTTTTTGGAACCGCGGGCAACAAGCGGTTTATGATAACGTCTCGGCATGTATAGGTGAGGGAAGAGAAAATGAGGTAAGAAGGAAAGGATGGGAAGAGACGCACGGGGCGTACTCGCAAGAACAGTGGGCTTTCCAAGCATCCTTTCGCGAGAGGATGGAGAAACAAATGGAGGAACAACAATTGCAACAAGCGTTACAATGGTCACAAATGGAACGTTTGTTACAGTTACAAGAGGAAGATAGGGCCTGAAGACGGGCATGGGAGGAAGAAGAGGCAAGGCGTCAAAATGAACACAGAGAATTGGAGCAATGCCGATGGAGAGCTTTAGCTGTCTCTAACCAAATGGCTATTAATAATGCCAAGGTGCTCCACGACCAGGAGCGACATCAAAGAGACTATCAAGCCGATCTCCCTTATTCCGAACACTCGGGGTGGACCGATTACCCCAACATTCCCCATCCACAAGGCCCATCCGATCCAACCCCTCACTGGCCCGAGGCAGTGGGCTCCAGCTTCATCCCGATTCCCTACCAACCGCCACCTCAAGGAGAGCAGAGTCCACTCAATAACTATAGGGAGATGTTTGAGGCCCTCACTGGTTATCAATACCAGCCAAACCCGCCAGTTAGCCCCACCGAGCAATATCAGCGGTAGAGGCATGGTATGTTTTGTGTTGTTGTTGTATATTTTGTTTTCTTTATTTCTATTTCGTTATTTATTTATTTTTTTGCCTAGTTAAATGAACATTGTGGGTGTATTCCCTATATAACCCTCACGAGACCTCTCGTCCTCCCAAGCTATTGGGGGGTTTAAAAGGGCTTGTTGCATAAGCTAAATGCAACTGTGATTCCTACGAAAGTGAGTTAGGTTTGTTATTGTTGTAAGTTAATTTTCCATACAAATCAAAAGTAAATAACGTATGGCTTGGTAATGTTTTCATAAAAGTGGTAGAACTAGGTAACAAACAAATTTTGATGGTTGTGAGAAGCATGCTTCTACACAAGGGTTAAGATTTGTAGGTACATTATGTTTGTGGGACGACCACTTTCTTGAAGAAAAGAAGAGCACACAAGAAAAAAAAAATCAGGTGCATACATTTCTTTTTACTTTTGATTTTTAGTTAGCAAATAAGTGGATTGTAAATTGTATATTATTTTTCCGGGGTGAAATTTTGGGGAAGTTAGTCGTGTCACATCCCTAGTGTGCTTTAAAAACTCTAATTCTTACACATTGAGGACAATGTTTACCTCAAGTGTGGGGATGGGGGAGTAGTAAAAGTTTTAGATTTTGACCAGTTCATTTAAATACTACACATTGAGGACAATGTTTACCTCAAGTGTGGGGATGGGGGAAAATTTCAAAAAAAAATTTCAAAAATATCTTGTTTCAAAAGCGATCTTAAAAGCACAAGTAACTAAGTCAATGAGGGATGTCACAACCCATTTGGTCTTTTGTCATGGTTAAGTTCAAATTAATAGCATGACGGTTATTTGGCGGGTGGTTATTTGGGAATAATCCGCCTAAGAAACTAGCGTTTTATGCATATCACATACCATACCCTTATACGTGAGGTCTTGAGCCACTTTATATCATAGATTTACATATACGTGTTTCTTTGTTTGAGTGAACCATTAGTCGTGTATTGTAGAACTTGCAACTTTTGATACGTTCGAGACCATAGACCGAATACAAGCACGAGAATGATTAAGGCATTAGGTAAACCTTTTCCATTTTACACCATTTTTATATCCTTACCCAAAATTATCCCCTAGTAGCCAATTTTGAGCCTAATCCTTTCGTTTGATCACCCTATAGCCCATAACCTTAAACCTTTTCCTTTTAAACCCGTGTGATGGAAATTCAATCATAGGAGTCGTATTTGTATAGTTGTTTTTGATTGTTTGAAAAAAAAACAGAAATTGTTATGAAAAAAGAATCGAAAAAAGCGTTGAAGAAAAAAACAAAAAGAGATGTTAGTAGTTGTTGAATAAAAGGCAAACGTTGTTGCCTCATAATTGACGTTTATATTTAGTTTGGTTTAGTTTAGTGGTTTGTAATAAAAATCAAGTTTTCAACACCTTAGCCACTTTAAATATCCTACTTCCTACCCTTAGCCTAGCCCCGTTACAACCCTTACAAAGACCTTTTGACTTGTGCTTAGTATTCGTGATCGGTGGTGGAGAATGATTAAGTTGCAAGCCTATGCGGGTACGTGTTCTAATCGGTTTTGAGCGATTATTAATTGAAGTGCTAATACATTATAAACCTTAGCCAATTTATAAACCGAGTGGAGAGAACATTGTGAGGGATGTGTATGAATTGTTGGTTTCGAGGGCGGGTTAATCTTGGATAACCATTTTATGTGTGAATTCACTTTACCGTTAAATATGTTGAAAACTGTAAAAGAGTTTGAACTTTAGCAGGACAATAGACCTTAACCTCCGTCTCGGGAATGGGAGTGTATTCGTTGTTCGATCCACGTGAAAGTGAAAAACAGATTTGCTTGAGGGCAAGCAAAAGACAAGTGTGGGGATGTGATACGTGGTCGAAAACCGGTGTTCGTTTATGTCTAAGATCATGTTTTTACTTAACTTTTAATCTCGAATAGCCTACTTGTAAAAGGATTTGTGTTTTGCAGGTCTTATAAAGTTTAAGGAGCTAATTGGGAGCTTTACGGACCACCGGGACGAAAAATAGATCATCGGGACGCGAAACGAGTCAACCGGAGCTAAGATTTGAAGAAAACAGAAATTGAAGAATTGAGGCACCATCGCCGACGGCTAAAGGGTCCGTCGGCGATGCCCCATGAAAGTCCCCATAGCCCAAAATGCCCGTAAACAGCGAGTTTAACCGTCGGCACAAACTGAACATCCACCAACCGTCGCCGACGGGGCTTTAAGCCGTCGGCGACGGCTCCCCTATATGGCTGACGCGCTGTTTTGAGTTTTATGGGTTGTGAACAATCAAAAACACATCTTGGTCATCAATTTTCGGGGGTTACAGAAGTTTGAAAGTTGAATACTCACCTTGGAGCCTAATTCTCATCATCTTTCACTTACCAATCCACCTACCATCATACTTACAACCCGAATCAAGAACCGAATAAACATCGCATTCTTGATTCCAAACCCTAGTTCTATCAATCCATTCATCCGTTCATCATCATCACCTACCCAAAACCCTAAACCTCGTCATCCACCATCCTCAAGGTTTCAAGATGTTCAACTTCGAGTTCTCAATTTCCGGTGATAGCGTTCGTCCTTCCATGAGCGGCTAATTTCTTGAAGGTTTCACCCCGGTGTAGACTTTTGTAAGAGTTAGGGTTATTATATTTTGATGTTTGCTTTGTGACAACTTGATTTACATTTGAATCTTTAGACAATTGTCCTACGTTTGTATTGAATTTGCGAATTATCGAGTGAATGATTAAATTTGACTTTGTGAAACGAATACACGTATTTATGCCTTGTCTTTTGATAGGATTTGCTAGTCCAAAGTAACAAAGTGCATCGTGGTCCGTTGTCTATGACGTTGATAGCGATTGGCACCTAAGCTTTGTGATTGTGACCCGTTAATGAATTATTTCAAGTAAAGCAAATTAAAACACATAGTAACCCTAAGTCTTGCATTTGTTGAAACCGGGTGTGAGCCTTGTTTTCTTATTATTGTTCAAACAATCAATTTCATTTCTTGCAATTTGTTAATCATTAGCAGTTAATCCATTCAATCATTTTAGTAATTTTAATTCACATCTTTCAATCAAACAAAAATATACAAAAACAAGATAGCAAGCTTCATAAATTGTGATTCTTATTTCAATTCAATCAAATCCACTCGCAAACCACATACTCTTCGTGGTTCGACCCCTTGCTACCACTAACTATTTGTTAAGGGTAATTTGGGACTATAAATATTATCTTTGACCGGAGCGCGACACTCCGATCAGCTTTTCAAGGTTGAATTAGGAAACTCAACATTTACCAGTTTTCATTCACTTATTAGACAACTAAACCTCTCAAATTGTTGAGTTAAAGATTCTCCTTTAACATGACAAAATGTTTCATACTGTTGGTTCAGAACTTCTTGATTGTTTTCGATAACTTCCTCTGTGCCATCAAACTGCTCTTTCAATGCATCCCACAACTCCTTAGCACTATTGCAATGCAAAATCCAGCATAGATATCATTTGGTAGAGCCGTAGCAACAATGCTAAATGCTTTGGCATCTAACTTGATTTTCTGAAAATCTTGCTCGGATTAGTTTTCAGGCTTCTTTGGTACTTGAACCTTTAGGTCTTCAGCTGTAAGGACCTGCAAAAATGTCCCAAAACGACCCGTAAGTGAAAACCCGGACCCCTAAAACCCTAATCCGTATCAAAAATCAAGAAATTCAGATTTTCTGGTCGCTTGCGGGCCGCGTAAGACTCAAGCTAGGCTTACGCAGGCCACGACAGCTTGAGGATCTCCAGATAAGCGTTCAGGCCACGTGTCAGACACGTGGCGGACCTACGCGTGACACGCTAGCCCTAATCGTAGCATAGGTGGCCCTCGCAGGCCGCGTAAAACCCAAATTTTTGCTATAAATGAGATGATGCATGGCACCAAAAGTAAGGAACTACCAGGATTACCATCAGATCGGGAAGTAGAATTTAGAATTCATTTAATTCCTGGAACTACACCAATAGCTAAGGCACCTTATCGGTTAGCACCCACTGAAATGCTAGAATTGAAAAAGCAATTAGATGAATTGCTAAGTAAAAGATTCATACAACCTAGTTCATCCCCTTGGGGAACACCAGTGTTGTTTGTGAAAAAGAAAGATGGTTCAATGCGAATGTGTATCGATTATAGGGAACTGAATAAGGTTACAATTAAGAATCGATACCCATTACCTAGGATTGATGATCTTTTTTATCAACTTCAAGGAGCTAGATACTTCTCTAAGATAGACTTGCGCTCAGGATATCATCAGTTGAAGGTACTGGAGGAAGACATACCTAAAACTGCTTTCAGAACTAGGTATGGTCATTACGAGTTTACAATCATGCCCTTTGGATTAATGAACGCTCCTGAGCATTCATGGACATGATGAATAGAATCTGTAAGCCGTACTTGGATAAATTTGTAATTGTCTTCATCGACGATATACTTATTTATTCCAAAAGTCAGGACAAGCATTGTGAGCATCTACGAGCACTCTTAACTCTGTTAAGAAAAGAAAAACTTTACGCCAAATTCTCGAAGTCTGAATTTTGGCTACAGGAGGTGTAATTTTTAGGACACATGGTGAATCACGAAGGTATTCATGTAGATCCCTCCAAGATAGAAGCAATCACAAACTGGAAAGTCCCGCAATCAGCTACGGAAGTTAGAAGTTTCCTAGGATTAGCTGGGTACTATTGGCGCTTCATTAAGGATTTTTCTAAGATAGCTGTGCCATTAACTAAGCTAACCTGTAAAACAGTTATGTTTGAATGGGGATCTAAGCAAGAAGAGGCCTTTAAGATTTTAAAGCAAAGGTTAACAAACGCTCCAATTCTAGCTTTACCAGAAGGAACAGAAGATTTTGAAGTATAATGTGACGCTTCTAAACTAGGATTAGGATGTGTGTTGATGCAACGTAGAAAGGTAATTGCATATGCATCCAGACAATTGAAGAAACACGAAGAAAATTATACAACTCACGACTTAGAATTAGGAGCAGTAATTTTTGCCCTTAAAATTTGGAGACATTATCTGTACGGAAGTAAGTTTCCAGTCTATACATATCATAAGAGTTTAAGGTACATATTTGGGCAAAAAGAATTAAACATGAGGCAAAGAAGATGGATCGAAATTCTAAGTGACTACGACTGTGATATTCAATATCACGAAGGAAAAGCAAATGTAGTAGCAGATGCCCTAAGTAGTAAGTATCATGAAAAACAAAGACGAGTTCGTGCTCTTAGATTAAATCTACAGTTAGATTTAATGGAACAACTGAAGAACATTCAAGAAACAGCAATCAAGGATGATGCTGAAGGAATGAAAGGAAGAATAAAAGAATTAGAACATGGGACTGATGGAATTTGGAAATTCCACAAGAAAATGATTTGGGTACCTAAGCAAGGAAATTTTAGATATAAAATTTTAGAGGAAGCCCATAAATCTAGATATACCATACACCCTGGAAATAATAAGATGTACCAAGATTTAAGAAATAACTTCTGATGGATAGGAATGAAAAAGGACATAGCTAGATATGTATCTAAGTGTCTAACTTGCTCGCAAGTTAAGGCAGAACACCAGAAACCTTCAGGTTTACTTCAACAATTAGAAATGCCTATATGGAAATGGGAACTCATAACAATGGACTTTGTTACTAAGTTACCCAAAACCAGAAAAGGTAACGACGCGATTTGGGTAATTGTGGATCGATTAACCAAATCAGCTCATTTTCTGCCCATGAAGGAAACTTTTAGCATGGAAAGATTAGCAAAGTTATACGTAGACGAGGTAGTATCCTTACATGGAGTTCCACTCTCCATTGTATCGGATAGGGATAGTCGTTTCACTTCCCATTTCTGGACAAGTTTCCAAGAAGCAATGGGGACTCGATTGAATTTAAGTACTGCTTACCATCCCCAAACAGACGGACAGAGTGAATGGACAATCCAAACCCTGGAAGACATGCTCAGGGCATGTGTGATAGATTTTCGGGGCCACTGGGATAACCATCTGCCTTTAATTGAATTCTCCTATAACAATAGTTATCATGCAAGCATTGAAGCTGCCCCATTCGAAGCACTGTATGGACGAAAGTGTAGAACTCCAGTTTGCTGGGCAGAAATAGGAGAAAGCCAATTATCAGGTCCTGAGATTGTACAGGAAACCACCGACAAGATAACTCAAATCAATGAAAGACTAAAGTCGGCTCGAGATCGCCAGAAAAGTTATGCAGACAATCGACGCAAGCCGCTAGAATTTCAAGTTGGAGACAAAGTACTCTTAAAAGTTTCTCCTTGGAAAGGAGTAGTTCGGTTCGGTAAGAAAGGAAAGCTAAGTCCAAGGTACATAGGACCATTCCCAGTAACCCAGCGAATAGAACCAGTTGCATATCGCTTACAACTACCAGAAGAGCTGGCTGGAGTACATGATGTATTTCATGTATCCAATCTTAAGAAATGTTTATCTGACGAATCCTTGGTAGTACCTCTTCAAGATATAGAGGTAAATGAAAGGTTCAAATTTATGGAAAAACCACTTCAAGTAGAAGACAGAAAGGTCGAATTCCTCAAGCACAAAAGACTAGTACTGGTCAAAGTCAAGTGGGATTCGAAAAGAGGACCTGAATATACATGTGAACTAGAATCGGAAATAAAGCGAAAATATCCTCACCTGTTCTAGTAAATCTCGAGGATGAGATTTTAAATAAGGTGAGGAGGATGTAAGGACCTGCAAAAATGTCCCAAAACGACCCGTAAGTGAAAACCCGGAATCCGTATCAAAAATCAAGAAATTCAGATTTTCTGGTCGCTCGCGGGCCGCGTAAGACTCAAGCTAGGCTTACGCGGGCCGCGTAAGACTTGAGGATCTCCGGATAAGCGTTCTGGCCACGTGTTAGACACGTGGCGGACCTCCGCGTGACCCGCTAGCCCTAATCGTAGCATAGGTGGCCCTCGCGGGCCGCGTAAGATGTTGTGAGGGTTTACGCTGACCGCATAAAACCCAAATTTTTGATATAAATGAGACGATGCATGGCACTGCTTTTGTGTTCGAAAATTTTACTCAAAAACGAAGTATACAGCTCAAATTCGAAATTTCACTGAGGGAAACATTGCTACGATTACAGGGTATTAAGTCGATCACAGCTACGATACGATGTCCAATCGATTGAAACCGATCCGATGGATGTTTAAGTGCTGCCCGAATTCGGGCTATACTTTGTCATTCGTCGTGAGGGTTTTGATTTCGTGTGTTTATCGTAAATGTTGTATTAAGTTACTGACCTAGTTTCGTGTGCATTGTTATTTAACTAGGTTACGAGGCTAAATCAGTAGGCAAAGTTCTGTCCAACTAAACTTGCAATGTGAGTCATTCTCTTTTTATTAAATTGCTTTACAAAACCCTAAATGTTTTTTTCCAGTTATACTTTGCAGTGATTAAGTCTTTGCTAATCTTTAATTACTGGCAGTATGTGGGGGTTTTGTGCACATCACTACTAATGATTTATCACTCTTAGGTGGGCGAGCCTAATTAGTGATATGTCCACAGTCATAGATCCGGTCGAGTGACAACTGGACCAGCTAATTAATAGATAAGGGCAAATGTAAAACTCTTAATGTTGTAAATTGTAACAATGTGTCGTTTTGTGCAAATTAAATGACTCGCCAGTATTTCCCCGCTGATAAAATCTTTTAAACGTGTTTCAGGTGATTTACTGTGAACCAGGAAAGAGTGCCGCGTAGCACTACGGCTTGAAGAATGTGGCTCAGTAAATAAAATAAATAAACATGTTTTTGTAAAACAGGGAATTTCCCCGTGAAATTCCTTTATTGTAAATTATGGGGTTTATCCCAAATATGTGAAATAAAATAATTGGGTGTTTTCAGTTTAAACGATCCTGTTAATATTTCCGCTGCCAAATTAAATACAAATACCACGGGTTTCTGTCCCGCGGCTTCTGGACCGGGTAGAACCGGGCCGGGGGTCGTGACATCAGTACTCGGCACCATCGGAACATGTGGTCCGAAGATAACCGATTTCCAGCACCTCGTGTTCTAATGAGCAAGTACGTGACCCATCCGGCGTTGCCAGATATTATACTCCGATCTGACAAGCATCGGTGGTTTGTACAGAGTATTAGTGTTGTGTGGATCTTGTGAATTTTGAGACATTTTTTATTGTTTACAAACAGTGTTTTTGTTTAAGATACTTTGAACGTAAATAAACTTTTACCTTGTTTTCAATCCAACGAACAAACGATATCAGTAGTAGGAGCTGATCTTTTAATCAAATTGATTGTTTAGATCGAATTTGATTGACCAGGCTCTGATACCAATTGTTAGGATCTGAGTTTGATTGTTGTGACAGTTAATATTGAAACAATGAATGAAGATAAAACAAATATGGAAATATGCAGCGGAATAATAACTTTTAAATCACAACAATGAAGAGAATGCTTTCATCATCATGCTTTTATAAAGACTGCAATTACAATGTTTACGTAGGCATGAGAATTACAACTCCCCCTCAGCCCGATCACTCCTAGTTTGTTCGTACGAAACGTCAAGAGGAAAGTGATGAATAGAACAGTACAAGCACTACTCTATTTATAGTACAAATCAAACATTTGAAGCATCAAAGCTGACGTCACCTAGACAGCGACATCTAACAACCTAACAAACTCCTAACATCTGCTATAGCCTAAACATTGTTACATTGATAAACTCTGTTAATCAACATGTGTTGGATAATCATCTGTTGGTCTTTAACATCTCTTGAGCCATAGCAGACCTTAGCTTCTTCAGACTTTGTCTTCATCAGCAATGGATGATCAGACCTTTGCTTCAACACACTTTATCTTCATCAGCAGAGGTTCACTTTGGCAGATCTTTGAATCAGCATACTTTGTCTTCAAGAGGATGTTCTCTTTGGCAGACTTTGGCTTTGGCAGACTTTTGGAGTAGCAGATGTTGAGTCTTTGTCATTGGGAGGAGCAGTTCTTCAAAGCACTGTTATTTATTATCATATGTTTGTAAACTATTTTGACTTTCCAATCATCTATTCTTTTGTGGGGTACTCTAACTCCAACAACGTGTAACATCATTGTGGGTTCCACGATGTTAAAATTGATGGTACACTTTAAACTTGTACTATGTGAGGTAGAAGATTATGTATATTTTATATTTAATTAATTTACCGTAGCGGTGGTGTTGTTCTTTAGTAATAACAATGAAATGTTGCCATGTATACAGCTAGTTTTTGCCCCGCCCGCGTTGCGGGGCAATAAGCCGAATATTTCTCTCTCATAACATGCATGTCTGTGTTTCGGTTACTTGTACATACTACTCAAAACACGATCTCAAAAAAAATTACATCGAGTCAACCAATTAAAACAAAAACACTACCATACTTTTACTAAAAAAACTAAAACAATGGAAATAGTATAATTTTAAACTGAGAGCAAAATTGTAATTTTTCAGGACAAATGAGCATGTACCAGGCATTCCTGAACGAATAAAAATTACACCTATGCCCGCCCGCGTTGCAGGGCGTTAAATCAAATATTTCTTAGTTTCATAACATGTATGCTTGTATTTAGGTTACTTGTACATACTACTTATAACACGATCTAAAAAAAATACATCAAGACAACCAATTAAACGAAAACACTACCATAGTTTTGCTAAAAAATTAAAACAATAACAGGTCTGTAATTTCTAACTGGGGGTAAAATACTAATTTCTCAGGACCAATGAGCGAGTGTTAGACAACTGCTTGACACAATAAAAGTTACATTGAGTCAACCGAGCAAAATAAAACAGTACTACAGTTTTGCAAAAAAAAAAAAAGGTAAAACGATGGCAAGATCATAATTTTTAACTGGGGGAGAAATCGTAATTTTTGAAATGAGAGCAAAATCATAATTTTGAACAGAGTACAAAATCGTAAAAATATGTTGAACTGGGGGGGAAATCATAATTTTAAACTGAAGGCAAAATCATAATTTTGAGCTATGGGGGAAAACATAATTTTATTTTGAATCGTGGGCAAAAACGTAATTTTGAGTTGGGGGCAAAAACGTAATTTTGAGCTAGGGGCAAAAACATATTTTTATTTTGAAGAGGGCAGCAAAAGCGTAATTTTGGACGGAGGGTGAAACCGTAAATTTAAACTGGGAGTAGAATTAGAAATGAGTTTTTGAACTGAGGGCAAAAACGTAAATTTTGAGCCAGGGCAAAAAGATAATTTTATGTTGAATTAGGGGCAAAAACGTAATTTTAAACAAAGAACGAAACCGTAATTTTAAGCTGGGAATAAAATTA